>VZUI01046121.1:0-206336 GCA_013401135.1 Cettia cetti
AGAGGAGAGGAGAGGAGAGGAGAGGAGAGGAGAGGAGAGGAGTTCTGGGGTGACCTTATTGAAGCTGTTCAGTATTTAAAGAGGAATAGAGGAGATGGGTGCAAGCTTTCTCATAGGAAAGATGGGTGCAAACTTTTTAGGGTAGGGCCCGTTGCAATAGGACAAGAGATAATTGTTTTAAATTCAAGGTAGCACATTTAGACTGGATATAAGGAAGAAATTTTTTATGATGAGGGTTGTGAGACACTGGAATGGGTTGCCCAGAAAGGTAATGGATGCCCCATCCTGGCAAACATTCAAGGTCAGGTTGGACAACTCGGAGTAACCTAATGTAGTTGAAGGTGTCCCTGCTCATTGTAGGGGACTTGGACAAGACAACGTTTAAAAGATCCTTTGCAACCCAAATCCTTCTGTAATTCTGTGATTCTATACATAAGCTTCATTTCGTCTCTAAATAACACCTTATTGCCCTCTCAATGCATATGAATGAATCAGGTCTATATTTGCAAGTTTCATGCATTCTGAAAAATAAATTGTAGCTATACAGTACATGCCATTTAAAAATGGCTTGACACTTACAAAACATTATTTTGTCTAGCACTTGTGTTAACAAAAAAAATATTTCAGTGCACTTGAATCACAAACCATCTATTCAGAATGTCATCTAGAGGCAAATGGTAATGAAACAAAAAATGAAGCAACATTTCTTGTTGCATTATCCCACTGCCCTGGAGCTATGCAAGGTCTATCTCCCAGTACCTCCCCCTCGACCTCCAACAGCTCCATTTAATTACAACATTACCTTCCAACTTACATTTCTTTCTGGTTGTTCATATCTTTTTTCAAAACACTCATTCCTCACTTGCTAATCACCACTGACTACTTTTGCCTCAGCTTTTCCCTACATATCAGTCCACAGACTGCAAGCATTTCTATGCCTGGCATATAATTTTTATTTCTACAAAATTTAGCATCACTTCTGAGGCTGTTCAGAGACCTGTACTAAAAAAAAAATAATATTATCCACTGTTTTCTTATTTTCAGGTGGGAGTTGAATACTGTCTACAGTCTGTTAATGGGGAGAAAAACTAGTGGGTTTCTCATGCTAGTCCACATACATGAATCTATTTTTTTTTCTATTTCCCATCATGTGTTTTGAATCTGTTGCAAAAGTCTTGTAAAATGTTGGACTACTTCACTAGTTTCACAGCACAACAGGACTTTTGCCTCTGCAGATAAGAAGAAAGGCTCATGGAGAGCCTCATTTAATCAAGAGATTAAATAACTTTTGTGCAGTCCCTGGGTTGATAGATAGAGATTCTATGTTCCAGCTCAATGTGTTTCTTAGAAGACAGTAGTTTCTAAATGTATACTTGAAAGAAATTAAAGTATTTTATTAATTTTTAATAATTGAAAGCTTAAATTTATTTTAAATTTTCACAAAATACCATTAATAAAAAAACAAGACCAGCCTTTTCTTTATCCTTTGAGTCCGGTGAACTTCTTTACCCAAAACAATCTGAATTAAACATGATTATATGATTCTCTTTGCAACTGTTTTCATTCTGAGCAAAGTCAAAAGTAAGCTTTGATTTTCACATGTTGAGCAAAAGCAGCAAGTCAAACAACACCTCCCAATGTAAAAAATACCCAATACTGAAATTTGAGCCATAATCCAGTCCTGACTAGCCTCATACAAAGCATGAGCTGTATAAACTTTATGTACACATCTAAAACTGAACACAGTCTCTAAATTTCTCATGAAAAGCTTTGGCTTTTTATTCCATGTTCAAAATTAAAACAATCCCTCATCTGTAATCATCAGTTGACTAAAAACATTAATTTAAGAGGTAGGGGTATCAAAGCTAAAAAAAACCTTCCTGGCTTTACTCCCGGTGCTCTATGTCTGCACGGAGATGGGGAAAGCTGAGGGGGTTTGGTTTGGGTGGGTTTGTTTTTTTTCTTTTGGGGATAAGAAGACCATTTGTAGCATATGTCCTACATCTGGCAGTAGCTCACTGATCAACACATGTAGCAGCAGGAACCCAATTATCCCTGTTGCCCTTTTTAGAATTACTATGAGTTGTGCTCTTCTAGGCAGCGGAAATAACACATGAAGGGAAAAGGCACCGTTTTAAAGTTTCCACAGCACATTTCCTGGCACTACTCCACAAATTACATGCAGTAACACTCTCCCAAAGAATCTCTTGCTACTTAAAGCGTGGTAGAGCCTGTACCACATTTCAGCTGTGTACCTTACAAACATTGCATGTAATTGTCAGTGAAGAGAAAGTAATTATTGCAATTTCAAGACAAAATTTTAGTTCACTGCAAAAACATTACTTATTCTAAAAGGGGATCTTTCTCTTTTATCTTGATTTTAGGTGCTTTTCATTTTTAGATCCTACATCCCTCCTTCCCTCCAGTTCCTGGTCCTGGGCTGCTTCTAGGCCACTGAGATCACATTGCTCTGTGCTGTAGATGAGCCACATCAGCATGCTCAGAAATTCAGAGCAGGAGATAGAAAGCACTGAGGTCTTTGTCTTTCCTACTCTCATGCTGTTGTTTGTAAGACAGTATAAACAATAGCCTATTAGTATTCCAGAGACTCTAAGCTGGATATTTTTTAAAAAATACATATTAAATACAGAGAAATACAATATTTGTATTAAATTGTCTTCAGGAATGAATTGTATTTCTGCACAATTTCATCTAAACCATTTTGGAAGTCTCCTCACATTCAAAATGATTACTTTATTGAGATTATTTCCCAGGCTCATATATATTTATATTACTAAAAAGAATTCAAAATACTAAACCTCCATATTCCAGACATTTATTGTACAATTAATTAGCTGTTTTTTCAGCTTTACAAGTATTCTTTTTCTTTATGTCATTGTGCTCTGTTTTGGATTGAATCAAAATGAGCTATGAATAACTATATTACAATATTCAAAGGAAACATTGCCCCTAATGAGTACCTTACTATGGGAATATCTATAGTATTTTTATAAGATGAATGTCTATATTTACTATCAACCCTCCTGCTAAGATGGCTGAATTGGGAGATCAGAATTAAATTTTTCCTCATTGTTAAAATGGTATAAATCTGAAGTTAATACATCTATTTCCATGTCAGTATTTTGGCAGATTTTCTCCAGCACAACAAAAATCTAATAAGGTAGCCAGTTATAGCACTTTTTAGCTGTCTGATTCTATGTGACCTCTAGAAAAAAAGGGGAAGAGGAGAATTGTTTTGAGCAAAAATATATTAATTGCCTTCACCCTTTTTTGCTCTGATCATCCTCCCATATATGTCTGCTTAGGAAGTTTGTTTATGTTCAGTCTCTGGGGTGTTTGGGACCAAGGGAAGCATTTCTCCACATAAGGCCAGGAAGGAATGGTGCAGGCTGTTTAGGTATGTACTTTGAAAAGATAAGGCAGCTCAGACTCCCCTGGTTAGCTGAGAGGGATGATTCTTAAACAGTGTACACATACATATGTTACCATAACTACTTAGTCCCAAGTGCAGCCACGATTGAAAATCCTTATTCTTGGCCATAGGAAGACTTGTACATAGTGGAGTTCCATATGTGAGCCACCTCAAAGTTTGAAATGAGAAGATTAAAAAAAAGTGTTATTATATTTATTACATTTATTTTATAGGTGGTAAACCCAAAGGTAGGTACCTAAGTAACCCATGGCATTACCAAGAAGAGCTGCTGAGGCTGGGATGAGGAAGAGAACCCACTTTGTCCTAGTCCTGGATGCTCCAGCCTTTGGTGCAGAAGCCTACAAACCCATAAGGGGCAGAAATGTGCATCAAATAGACCTCTGGTCTCCAAGGGAATATGACAGAATCCACACATCACTGGAAACACAGCATGCTGCCTTCTCTCCTGTACCTACCAACCTGTACACTCCCTGCACCTGGAAAAATCTGCTACTGGGCACTCTCTGGTGAGATGTGGCAAAAATCTCATATTTCATAGAGATGTTAGCTCCTGTCAGCCATCTTGGACATAGCCTCAATCTTAGATTTTTCTCCCAAAAAAATCTTAATAAGTGGTTCTGTCCTGCTGTCACTGTCCATGCTGGTGGCAGTATTTCCAGGGAATCCACATAGGTAGTTGCAGCTCCAGGTAACATAGTCTTAGAATGGTTTAGTTTGGAAGGTGCATTACAGATCATCTCATTCCAACCCTGCCATGGGCAGGGATGCATTTCACCAGTCCAGGTGGCTCAGGGCCCCATCCACCCTGGCCTTGAACGCTTCCAGGGATGGGGCAGCCACAGTTTCTCTGGGCAACCTGTGCCAGGGCCTGACCACCCTCACAGTAAAGGATTTCTTCCTAACATCTGTTCTCAACCTACTCTCTTTCAGCTTAAACCATTGTCCCTTATCCTGCCACTATTTGCCCATACAAAATGTCCCCCTTCCTCCTTTTTATAATCTCCCTTAAGGCAGTGGAAGACTTTAATGAAGTCTCCAAAAAACCTCTGCTCCAGGCTGAGCAACCACAGGGATCACAGGTTATAACAGACCTCACCTCTCTTTTTAATCCTCTCTGTTGGTTTATAACAGTTTGATTGAATGCAATGAACTTGTGAAAGGAGACAGAAATGTCTTAATTCTTTTAAATACACTTGCATATTCTGTATGTTCACAAAAGGTTAGACTGCCATCACGAAGCACGAAAGCACTAGTGAAATGCAGCAACTATACTGGAATGGTGCCATTAGGGAAAGAAATAATATTTAAATGAAATTAGACAGAGATCTCAGGCACATAGAACATAAATATTTAATTTGGAATTTCACCAAGGCACTGGGGCTAACACCTCTAACTTGGCACATGTAAGATTTTTAAATGACCACAAATTTTATGAGGACCTCAGATTTCACCCCACCTTTAAAAGATTGGCTCCCCAGTGGAAAAGATCTGGTGAGAAGCTGATTCTTTATTAGTTCAGGTGGGAATTTGGCCTTTGGTTCTTATTTCATTAATGTAACAGAATCACAACACCCATGCATAGAATTTGGTGGTAAACAAAATTTGTTACTGAAGGCTTTACTGGGAATTCATTGCAAGAACCAATTAAGCCAAGCATATCTTACCTATGAAGTGAATTCAAAAGCAAATAACCCAAATCTTACAGAGGCTTATTAATTTTTGCAGGAAAAATAAAAATAATCTGCTCTTTTTTTTAAATTGTCTTCCAGGAATTTAAAAAAAATCAACAAAAACACAAGAAAATTTCGAAGGGAAGAGAGTGAATTCATAGTTTAAATACAGTAAAGCATCCTGTATAAGTCTGCTTAGTAATTAGAATTAATTTATAAGGGGTTTCTTTCTCTTTTATTTTGTAGACAATGTTGGTGTGTCTCGTATTTTTGGTAGGAATACTGCAATTAGCAGAAGTCAGAATAAAAACAGTAGGTGCTAAAAATTCTCCCAGATACAAAAATCTTTAACACTGTGGCACATTATCAATTTTGGCACAGTGGGTTTTAGACAGATAATTAGCAAGTCTTGGCTGACCAACTTCCATACTGCTACAATGAAGACTAAGAGACTGTTTTTCAGCCAGTAATGCAACTTCTGTCAAATAAAGTTTTGCAGGCACTAATACAAGAATTTTATGTATGTTCAGTATCTCATTTGTATAGTGAAATGAGGCAAGAAGTAAGATGCATACAATTAATCTTATAGTGTATGGTCTGCAAGTGGTTTTAGGAGGAAATTCACATTTTTCTCATTAAAGCTGGTTGGGAAAATATCTTCCTATTACAGTGACTTTTTTTTTTTTTTTGAGTAGTGTAAATAGCTAAATATTAGAAAAAATAAGCTTGAAAAGTTTCAAAAATCAGAAATGGCAAGATTTACAACATGCCACAAATGCATGCGTGAACATCCAGACTAGACAAGTAAATAATAGAGCCACATCCTCCTCTATTTATGGCCCTGATTAAAACTTTGAGCCAAGTTTTTTCCAGCAACACGAGATAAAGCCATTTTTCTAGGGGCACATCCAGATGGTGATTTATAAACTATAGGAAGCTTGATGTCATTTTGAAAATTCAGCTGCATCCTGGCTGATGCAGCTGTTCTGGTATGCAAAGATAACTGCAAGCACGAGTTCTAGTTAACTTAACACATAATTTTTTTAGGTGATTATGCAACAGAGACAACATAAGAAGTAATGACCTGAAGCTCATTTGCATATATTCCTAGTTCCATTCCAGTCTGAGATCCTGAACAAGAACATCCAGACTGGCCCAGTGCCAGGCTTGGGACGAGGAGGAGGAGGAGCAGGAGGAGTAAGAGAGGTTGTCCATCACTGCATCCAACTTGGACCGTACTGGAAAGAGGACAGAGATTGCTTTGCTTGTTACTACTTCCTCTCTTCTTATCCCACATATCCCCAAGTGTCTTCTGATCTACTTTGTTTTTCTCTATATTTGAATTCAGAAGATGGTTTTCAGAAGCTATATAAGGTGTTATTAAGTTAAAGCAATGGTGAAGTACTAAACAACATACAGCATGTGTATTTCAGTATTTCCTTGTTCAATAACGATTGCTCAACTTATAGAGAGGCGATGAAATATTTGAACAGATTACTGAGAAGAAGTATACAAGACCAGCCAGAAAAGATATACATTGATGATATATTTCCCAAATTCTCTGCAAGTTGTAAGGACTTTCTGTTGACTTCTTTTTTTTTTTCCTCTCAAACTGGGGACTAGGATCTGGTAAATACAAAAAGATACTGGAGATGGGGAAGACTAGGATAAGAAAATAACACAGCAATGTACAAATTCCAGTAGCTCACTTTGAAAAGCATTGCCTATTTAATAATTACATGTGCTCTTTCATTAAAGTCTATTGACCAGCTTCCCTGGCATCAAAATCTGACTAAATTAGCCACTAAGAGTGAAGCTTAGGGTCAAAAGTCAGTTAAATGGGGCAAGAATTGTGTTCTGTATGTGCAGAACAGGTGGAAAAACAGGGCCAGCCTCTCTCTCTAATCCTCCTTAAGATGTGATACCGATTAAGCAGATATTTTTCTAATTTCAGTGTAGCATACCTGATCCTTAAAATGAGACTTTAGCTCTTGGGGAAGTTGATGGCATATAATTTCCTCTCATTTAGACAGATTGCTGGAGAAGCATGCTAGCAATAAAGATAAGCTTTATTTATCATAATTATAGTGACTTGTTCTTTTAATTAATTTTCCAATTCACACTAATGTTTATATATTAAACAATTTACATTACTGCTTAGTGGAGGTAATATTGATATTACTCTTATTTAAAAAAAAAATGTGTCTCCATTTATGGTATAAACACACACAATTGTGTAGTATAATTTAGGAAACCTGCTTTGTGTGCCATAGCAGAAATTAGCTCATCAAATATGTTGTATTTGGTAGGGACTATAGGCCATTAGAAGCATCATGTCTCTTTCCCATCAATTTATCAAATTGTTGTCTGAATGGCATTTCCTGATTACACACTATCTTCTTTATGCATTTTCTTACACTTCAGTACCCGGCTCTGTCAGAAAATGACGGCATCTTTAAATTAACATCCATCCATCTTTAAATTACTTCCATTCATAACTCCTTTAAGCCAGGGCCAAATTAAATTCCAAGGAGCCTAGAAGGGGAAGAGTTTATAAGGAAAGTGAGGATTAATGTTGTTTAAATGCACATTTCCTTAATATCTCAAAGCTCCTTGCCAATCTTGCTTAGATGTTTACTGTTGTTCTGCCAAGCTGCTGACAATTGTGACTCTTAAATTGATTTCATTGTTAGAACAGCCAGATGAATGAAAATTAGTTTCAGTTACTATAAAATCAGTATGACTATTGGAAAAGATGGTGTCTCCTTTCCCTCAGCATGTACTTTGTACTATGTCTCACTTTGTGGTGTTTGCAGGCAGGATGGGAATTGTGCTGGGGAGCAGCCATGGAGCTTTTAGGGAGAGCTTCCCAGCCTTTGGGTTTTGATTGCTTGGGTTTTTGTTTAATTTTATTTTTTTCTTTTTTTTTTTTTGGGTTGGTTTTTGATGTTTGTTTTGGTGAGTTAGCTATCTCTTCTCCCTCCAAAATCTGGGCTGACAACGCTTTGCTGACTATTTTAATAACATCCAGAAATCAAACTCGTGAGGGATGGGTAGTTCCAATGTGTCTTTTGCTCCATTTATACAGTGGATGCAAATATGTGTAGTTAACTTTTAGAAATATTTTTCTACTGTTTATACATATCTTCCAAGTAACATCCTTCTGACTGTGATATTGGCCAACCACACCAAAATTCAATTCAATTTGATATTGAACATCTCCTCCTTTTTTTTAATACTATATCTTCTCTCAATTTCTGAGAAATAGAGTATTCACAATATATCCTGCCCTGAAAAAAAATTTAAATACCTTAAAATAGACTTCACTGTTATTGTGTTTTTCCCAGCCTCTCCTATGCCTTGATCTTACCAAATGTATTTATACTTTCCATTTCACCTTCCCACTAACTAACATTGTTCCTGATGATTTTTTTTTTAATTTTGAAAAATACACCAAGTTCAGGAAAATTAAAGCGTCATCAAAAGGTGGTTTTTCTGCAGTAGAATCTAAGTTATGGTAAGAACATGTATCTGGAATAAACCTGATCTAGCAGGGATTAGTCTTGATACATTTCAAGTCCTTTCCTGAAGTATTTTACTTGACTATCAGTGTAAAGATACAGATATCTGTATTTATATACACATGCACATTTGGGACAGCTCTTCCCTCCAGGTCTGCTTTCTCCAGGCAACTGCACTTCCAGTTTGGGCTCCATTTTCTATTTTCTCTGAGAAATTACATTGTGCTCTTAATTTCACATGCAAAATCCAATGACTTGTGCCTAATTGCTTCTTCTATGGAAAACAGAATATTTCAGGAATGAGTATTATTCAGTTTCTGTTGGTAAATTAGCAAACAGGAAATAGTGCTCCAAAGAGGCTTTTCATTGTGTTTAAAGAGAGTAATGTTCTCCAGCTTTAAATTTTCTCTATTTCAACATAATATATAGGGTCAGAAAAACAATCCCTCAAAAATCCAGAATGTTAATTTTATCATGAAACATATTAAATAGCTTGTAACAAGCTGCTCTCTTGCAATATCAAACCTCAAAAATAGAAAAAATAAGCATTCCTTTTCTCTTAGAAACAAGGGCAAATTTCCTATTGTGTAAAATAAATTCTTGCTTACACCACAAATGAAAACTTTTATATTTTTCACTTTTATCTGTCACAGCACTTTAAAAATGTGGCAAAAATCATATGCTGCTTGTAGAGTATAGAAAATATTGGGGATATTTCCTGTAGGTCAAAATAACATGTTTTATTCAAGCACTTTGAGGCCTTCAGGGTGTCATGCACAAAAAATTGTGTTCTGTGTTAGCACCTGAGTGAGAGGAAAAACAAAATATAATGGAGTACTAGATTAAAAGTTTAACTAATTTTGCATCAGTATGCTCCTCTTTTAAAAAGTAATAATACCAGCACCTCATGCTACTCAGAATTTAAATGAAGAATATATATTTGCATGCAGTGTGCCAGCTTCAAAATCAACATCTTTTATTTAAACAGTGCTTGTTTACTTCTGAAACACCTTAGGCTGTCAAAATCTCATGCTCTGAAATACAGTCAAAGTTTGTGCTTTTCAGGAGGGAGAGCAGAAGAATAACCAGACCCAGCTCCTTTGTTCCTACCCAGCCTTGGTTGCTAATCAATTTTTCTCGGCCTCCAAATCTGTAATTATGGTGTCGCTTTCAGGCTGCAATAGAATACCAGGTTTACACAGCACAGGGAGAGATAAACAAGTACTCAGTGCAATTTGAAAGGTTTTGACCTTTAAAAGCTGTTAATCTACACGTGAATTATAATTAATCAATTAAAGGAGATTCAGTCTAGTACCAACATAATTAGATACAATTTTACTGCTGAATAAGCCATGATAACCCCATACAAATGAAGACAGAGTCCACTGCTTCTTACATTTTCAAATATCCTGGCTCGGCAGTTTTAGCCAAACTATGTAGGTTTCCCAAGTGGGATTTTTATGGCTTTGGAAAGCAGAAGTGTTGAGCAGTGAGACTGCCTTCCAAGTTCAATAATATGGAATAGTGTTTGGAAAACTCTTCCCTCTTTAGCCTACATACTGTCTTCAAATATTTCCCTGAGAAAGAAGGGAAGGAGGAAAACAGGATCCAAGGCACTGCAGGAGTGGAAAGAAGTGACTGCTGCTGACTGTTTTCTGACATCTTTGAGGCCAAATTCAGGGATAAAACAGTAAACAAAACCCACATAATGTGTGTTGTACTTAACCACCACAGCTAATAGCCCTCAACCTGACTCCAATGGGAATATGCAGTGATTAGAGACACCTGCAGGTTAATAATTGGAGGCATCTAAGCACAGAGGCAATTAATATAGGAAAACTCTCCTGAGGTTGGAAAGGCAGCACTGTTTAAATAAATAAATAAATTAATGTGTGTGCATACATAAAAGGGAATACTTTTTCTTCTTCTGAATAGTCCACCTTTCTACAGGGACTAGAGAGGAAGTCATCACTGAGGCACCCTCCAATATCAGTAGGAGTCTTGTCCCAGAAAAATGCCTGATACAAAGATTTTGATCTCATTTCAAAAGTTTATTAACCTAAAATGTTAAAACTGTTTGATTTGAATACATATTTTGATATTTAGTTTTAGTCCCAAATTTGAAGATTCTCTGTAGAGAATCACATTAATTTCAAAGACATTTTTCTGCCTTGTATGTGGAATAGAAAATAAGTCAAAATTCAGACATGGGAGAAACTGCTGAAGGATAATTTTGCATGCCTGAATCCACAGATCTATGAAGGATCTGGGAAGTATTATTGCTTGCTGAACTTTGTTTTTAATATATAAAGGTAATACAGTTGGCATTTTAAGAAATTCCATGTAAACCAGAAGAGACTATTTTTTTTGCTGGACATTTTCAAGTTTTCAGGTAAAATTTCTCCCCCAAGTATGTAAGATGAAACTAGTATTTCACTACTCATTTTCTCTTCAAAGCCTGCTGTTAAAGTAGATGTTTCAAGGGTAAGTAGCAAAGGCTAATGTATTCCTCAGCAAAATGGAAAAATGATGAAGTGAAAAAATATGTTAAAGGACATTAAAGGACAACTCTGACCATGTGACCTGGCCATAAAAAAAGCATTTTCAGAGAAAGAAATCAAAACCATGCAAGGGCATGAATTATTTATAGACATAAGGGTCCCCAGGAAACATACAAAATTTGCCCTTAAATGATTCAGTTTAAGAACTATTCCTGTTACTTTTCCTTGATTTCTAATGAATAAATAACTTGCTTCAATCTTGCTACATTTTCCTTGGATGATTTTGGCCTGAAAACAAGCATTCAAGTTATCTAATGCTTCCTCAATATTCTGGGCAGAAAAGGACTCTGTAGAGTGCTTACATTTCTGGGGCTGAGGAGGGTTTGAAATAATGAGAGAAACATATTAAGATAAAAAAAAAGATAAAGAAAGAAAGAAATAAAGCAGCCTCCCAACTAACCCCAAACCAAACCCAACACAACCATTGATTCTGCCCACCAGCCTGGGGAGCTTTTCCCACCCTCTCTTGTCGGGGGAAGATGTGGAACCCTACTCCTCATCTTTTCCTCTCCTGTTGCAGCCTTGGGGCAGCAAGGAAGTTACTTCAGGCACAAAAACCACCCTGCCCATGTACTGGCCTGTACTTTAGCTTCAAAATAAATCAGAGTAAGGCATGGAGCAGATGTCTGTACAAAAAATACACTTCTCCAGAGCAGTAGAGAGTCCTGCGAAGTCCTCCTGGACAGCCAGGCCATGGAAAGATACATACACTTCTCTTGCTTCTTAGAAAATATGTCTCACCAGCCTGTGTTCTTCTAACATCATGCATATTTTCTTAATTAAGATTAAAATGAAATCAATTAGAAATGTATCTTAAAACATATTTAAAATCCTGAAAGACTTGTTTTCAGCTTTCAGTTTAATCCTGTTAGTTGACAGTAAACCTATCCCGTTTTTTTTTTGCACTAAATTTCCAGAACATTTTATCTAACATTTAGCAAAATGACATGTTCAAATGCAATCAGGACATGGCAGAAAGGTCTCTCTGAGAAGAAGGGCAAGTAATTTATTTCATTTAACTTGCTCATTTTTGTTCTAGACATTGTCAGATTAAGTGGGCCACACTGAATTTAAAGGAGAAGATAAGCTATTATTATATTGTGTTCCAAAATCTTCAGAGAAATACCAGAGATAATTGTCTTTAATGTCAATTTATTAAACAACATTCTTGTGTAATGCATCTATATTGTGTATTCAGGAGTAGAATTTCTTATTCTAGTTGTAGTTTTTGTGTATACAGAAAGCCAGAACTCCAGCAGCATAATTTATGTATAAATTTCCCCTAGGGTAAGCATTTTCCATGTAAAAATGAGTTATAAAAAAAGAGAAGAAAAGCATATGAATTCATCCAGATACATGGGAGATGTATAACAGAAATAGCAGTTAGGACCCATTTGTATTCTTCCCTAAGAGTTCTCTTGGCAAAACAAATTTTCTCCACTAATTTCTTCATTGTGCTTTTTGGTAAACAATATAATTCTTATTTACAATGTTTAGCAGAAAGAGAAGCAATAGTTAAAACAAAAATAAAAGGCAATTAGCTTGTACTCTAGTCTATAAATTTTAGGGTTTATAAAGGTAAATTTAATTCTCTCTGAAATGTAGACATTGACAGTGCAAAACACTTCATCTGCATATACAGCTACCTAATAAAATGGATGTGAATGTATGAATAATATGACCCAGAAGGTAGGAATAGTGATCTTCTGAACTCAAAAATCCGACCTGATTTAGGGCCATGAGGCTGGAACAAGTTAGTTGAGGCCAGTGGCCTGTGTAAGTGCTTTCACGTGCCCCCACCCTGCCTGTGGGATTGAAGGATAGGAAAAGATGTGATAACATTTGTGGGGTGCAGTTTGTTCTCCAATCCCTCTCAGGGATGATGGATGGGTACAGACTGAGTTGATCTCTGCCATTTGGCTTTGTTTAAAACCACTAAAGAGCTGCATGACACAAATCACTCAGTGCAGTGGTGGAACGGTGAAGTTTTCCATCAAATGCTTCTATACATTTATTTTCCTAAACCCTTTAGCACCTAAATTCTTTATTTGCATTTCTCTTACAATTCTAACTTTATGAGAAGTTGAGTTACAGATGACAAGTAGAGAGTAACTGGTTTGTCCAGGATGACACAGGTGGAACAAGATTTCAATGAGGAATTATTTCTTAGGCCAAGGTAGTGTTGTAAGGTCAGAATTTTCCTTTAATTTTGGGACAAATTTAACACAGGAACATTAAAAATGTAAGAGAAATCTTATTGCTTTCTCAAAGGAAACCTCCAAGTTGTTGCTCACCAAAGGGATGTGATTGGAAATTGCTCATGGTCCTCAAGACATCTCTCTCTGATTTATTGTTTTTCATGTCACCAACAGAATATTGTTCCACACACTGCATAGTTTAGGAGTTAGTAAATGCTGAGGTAAATTATGTGACTTGAGAGATTTAAAGCATTTAAACAAATGCTTTTTCAAGAATTCTCACTGTCATGACCACCAATATCAGTTGAGTTATACATCCATCTCTGAGATCAGTCTTGTCAGGACCTCTAGCTCAGTCTGAACCAAAAGAATGGGAAAAGTGCAGAGCCTCTGCCCTGTGAACATCAGTAAAAATCTAGGAGGAATCTACCTCTCACAGGTCTCCTCCCCAAGCAATCAGTAAATTGGGATATAAGCACACTGAGTGAGCTTTTCTATGGGATGCAACATGTCCACAAACAGGGAGAAACTGTATTTTGAGAGCTACACACAACAGCTACCGCCAAAACTCATTTAAACAGCAGGTATCAGACAAAGACTATCTCCACCTAGCAATAGTTCCCATGCCATTTTAGTGAGGATTTTTTAGTACCATACTACACACATTTACAGATAAACCAAATCTCTCTAACTCTCTACAAAGGATATAAAGACACCTGTCTAATTGTTTTAACATGACTTTGTTTTGCTTCTCACCACTCATGTCAAGTCCAGCGTTAATAAACAAACAAAATAACTCTGGAGACCGATCTTTATATCAACAACACAATTTCAATATTTTCAATCTTTTCAATCAATTTTTTTTGTCAAACATTCAAAACCTGTAATGAAATTATAACCCAGACATCTTAAACTTTAAAGAATAAGCTATTTACTCCTAATAAAAGGCTCTGGAGTTAGAGCTTTAAAAATTGAAGTTTATAGAGGCGTAAAAACTGATGTCGATAAGAAGAACTTAAAAATACAAGTATCTTCCTGATAACCTATATATTTCTCAATAAACCAGTATCATAGGTCTCTAGAGAATGAATCCAAATTCTAAACTTTATTGCACATTTTCTCTTCCAACTTTGAAAACTACAGGAAGATTTGGTAAAGTAAAAATACAATACCCTTTTGTTTCAAACCTAAACATTCTGTAGTTTGGAGCAAGCCATTAGAAAAATTAAAATATTTATAAAGTGTTTTTCATCATCCTGGGAAGCACAAACTTAATCTCAGCATATGTTTACACATTTCTTAAGTGACCCATCAGTAATACCCATTAGCTAGAGTTGTTATCACTCAAGGTAGAGGTATTAGCTAGAGTTTGTAGCACTCAAGGTGGGCTACAAAGTAATTTTGTCTACTATCACACTTGAGTAAGCATTTCTGGATTGCAGAATCACAGAATCACAGAATGTCCTGAGTAGGAAAGGACTCACAAGGATCAAGGTCCATCTCCTAGTCCTGCACAGAACATCCAAGGAATGTTCCACCATGTGGGGAGCTGTTCCAGTGCCCAGCCACCCTCTGGAAGAAGAAACTTTTCCTGATATCCAGCCCTTACATTTCTGTAGTCAGCTGCAGGATGTGGAATATTGGAGACAATATCAAATTGAGGCCATAAAAGGCATGTGTGGATATATGACATGAGTTTACTCTTGTGTATTATTTACAAAGAGTTCTCAGAGTAGAAAGGTTGATCATTTATACACTCATTAAACCAGCTAGGTGCTAATTTTTTAAGTAACTTGTTAATCTGAAGTGGCAACCTGAAGCAAAAAAAATTCTTTTGATTTGTGGGATGGTGCTAGGGATGCAATGCCTACAATAAAAATACAAAACTAGTACTGCAATCTTGTTATGTCGAATGAAAGACTGAAAATCAGTTATTAAACAACTTTCAAAAATGTAGCATATGGCTGGGTTATGGACTTACTTTTTCACCCTTCTTATCCTCATCTATCTACATTTCTATCTTGTGATACTATAACCTTAACTCTTCTTAGATTTAAAATTCAGATAATTTTGAAACAGATTTTTTTCATGTCATGGTGATGATTTTGAGAGTCAACATATGTCTCTTAAGTTCAACAAAAGTTCAAATTTTAATCTGGAAATTCACCTTTCATCATGCATCACTAAGAAGTTGAATTTCATGTCCAGCTTCATGAATTAATTTCTTCAGTGTATCTATTTTTCTGTAATAAATATGACCAAGCTAAGGTTGTACAGTCATGTTGTACATATATAGTTTTTCTTTTGTTATACTGATTTCTTAAAAGTAAATGTTTCAAAATTCTTTTCCCCCTCTTGCCATATTCCAAGATATTGTCAAATTATATTCTTTATATACAAAACATCTCTATAATCAACTTGCATTTTGGTTTTGTGTAGATTGTTTTTCAGATGAAATGAAAATATCTTTGGGAATTAAAAAAAATTGATGCATGCAAATATAATATTTTTTTATATGTGTCAGCCCTGGGAATTTTCTTGTGTTTTAGAGGAATATCTAACATTCCTGTCAAAACACACAGTTATTTTCTTAGACCTTTTGGTTAATCATGTGTGTGAAAAACATGTACTTGAGCTCTACTTTCACATGTTGTGATGGAAAGAGACTGTCAGATATGTCACTACTCACAAACATTTTTACTGGGAGAGATTATCACCATTGGGATAACAAAAGCAATTCCAAGCAGAATACCTGACCAAATGCAACTAAGTAAACCAGGTGAAGCACCAAACATTTCTTGAACACCATGTATGATCAATCTGTATAGCTAATTACAACAACAGTATAATTCTCATAGACTGAAATGTTTTCAATAAAATCAAAACTAGATGTATTCTGTGAGGTAAAGCTAAGATCAAATATGTCTTAGTCAACACATTTATCAAGACTTGTTCTATGAACTGTACATTGCAGTGCCTTGAAAACAATCTCTGTCATGGCTCAGACTGCACACTGTCTCCTCCTCATTCAGGTTTTCAGTGCTGTTTGCTGTTAGCTGAAACTCTGACCACATTTTTTCTCTTCCAGACCCATCTCCAGGTACCACTATTTCTCAGGAAGGGCTGGCATGTCCAGTCCTCTGGACCTGCATCCATCTACTGCTGTTTTCTGAGGTTAGTTTGCCTTTCTGATTTGCATTGACTTAATATTCCAAAATCACAATCTCTTAAATGTACTAAATGGAACCTTCTATGAAACAGAAGGTCTGACAACTTCAAAAGAGAAGGAGAAGATAGGTTGAAATTTAAAGTAAGCCTAAAGTTGAATATATAAAGAAGCCTATTTAGGCACACACTGTTTCTCCAGAACACATCACCATGTCCAGGAAATCAAAATAAAGGAATCAAATAAATTACCTTAAAGGCTTGTCACTGGCTTGGCCAATTAGATACTAAAAACAAATGAAACTGGAAAGATTAAACTTTGTGGTAATCAAATGCATAATGATTATAAGAAGGTGTGCAATTTCATAAAATAATTTATTGCATCAGCTTGTGAACACTCCTCCTGTCGCAGACCCTAACCCTAATTACAATATAAGGGGTTTTTTTGTATGTGAGGTAATTTATTATTAGTGTGGGTCAGAACTTTTGAATGAGATGCTGGGATCTGAGTCTGGGAGGATGAGCAGACCTCCTCTGCCTCAGGGGTTGCTGGTTGAGTCCCACAGTGATGCTGGGAGGACTTGCTTAAATTGCTGCACAGACCCAAGGTTGGAGAGTTAAGTGATTTCACAACTTGTTTACTCTTAGGGGCATAAAACACATTTGTCACAATTCTCTGGTCCAAAATGCTTTCTAGGTCCCTGGACTTAGCCCAGTAGAGATGGTCTAAAGGAGAAACTATGAACAAAATGTCACAGAAACTACCAAAGACCCTGCTGACCTTGCTGATCTTTAGATTGGACTGTGAAAGTATGTCTGCTTTCATTTAATGTGAGACTGAAGTGTGATAAAGAGAGAGATATTACCTTTCACATTTTTGAAATCCAATATTATCTTTTTTTTCTTTTTTTTTCTTTTAACCTTTAGATCTTTTTGGTGTATAGTTACTTTAGTGAAGAGTCTGCCCTGACACATATCCAGCTGATAAAACTATTGGAAAACGGAGATCAAGAAAGGTGTCCTGGATACCATTAAAAAAAAAAAAATCAATTTTCTTTTATTTCAGTGTTCATATTTTGTGTAGTGTAGGGGGAAGAAGCAAATTACTTAGTCTATTATGCTAATAAAAATTTCCAGTAGCATTTTAGGTTAAGCCAGGCAGTCTCCAAAGAACTAATACTGAAACTGTACTCACTGCCCCAAGAATTTTAACACTTCTAAGAAAGTCACTTATGAGCATCTAAAGAAAAAACCTGAAACTCAGTTGAGGATATCTATGAACTATTTAAACCTGAACACTGAGCTGAGCACTTTCACATCTGCTTTTACATACCTTGTGGGGGCATTTTATCTTGTATAAATGTCCAGCAAACAGATAACACAGTTTTCAAGTACGAAAATGGATACGTACTGACACAAGAGGAGTAGAGGTCCATGAAGCCAGAGAAAGACAAGGGCAGATTTTATCTGAATTCCATGCCTGGATTAGAGGCTACCTTGTGTCTACACATTACATGGTACCATAGCTGCAGTTCAGAGTGAGTCAACCAAGATGACGTGGGAGATAGTGAAGTAGAAATTTTTTTTTTCTGGTAAATGATTTTGTTGAAATATATTTTCTTATGATTGTTCAGCATCAGTTTTTAATTTCTAGGATTAAAAGGAAGCAAAGCGAACACAGTTCACAAAGAAAAAAGTAGTTAAGATGTTGCTCTAGCTGCATATCTGGGGTCAGTTAAGTCATCCTCTCTTGTAAAACCACTAGGAATGGCTGAGTGATTAACTCATTTGCTAAATGACTGAACTAGATCAGGCTCTCAAGAAATTCGTGGGATGAAGAGTAGTTCAGATGTGCAGGTGCTACTACTCAGTGCCTGAAAATTATCCTCTTCTGGCAGCTATTTAATTCAATCTAATTGCATATGCAAAATTCTGTTACTTTTCTTATACACCACTCATTTTCCAAAGTAAGCTGTGTTAAGCGTGCATGACTATCCCACATACCTGTTGAACAGATACAGGTTAAACCCAGACAGGAAATGTAGCATACAGCTCAATGTAATTGTCTCAGAGATGAACTTTTGCAAATGCTCAAAGGAAAAAAATTAAAAATTCAGCAGCTATTTTTAAACACATTTAAATGAAAAACTATGGATGATTACAACCTATTATTAATATTTCCTCGACGATAAAACCTATTGGATTTTAAATTTTCTTAAAAGCTACTGGACAGTTGTGGATTTTATATAGTTTAGGCAACCAAAAAGTCCTGCATGATACAGTAACTGTAAAAGGTCAAGTGAATGTACTCAAAGAACAGTAGATATAATTCTGCTCAAACTTTATTAGATCATGCAGGTCACCTTTCTGACCAAGTAGAGCTTTTTAAAGGAGTTTAATTTCTCATGAATTGTTTGGGTTTTTAAAGGACAATATTGCTGGCTGAACTTTTCAGCAGAGAGTTAGTTTGAAATATTGTTTTAATTTAAAAATCAGCATAGCTGCTTACCACTGAAAATTCACCTATTAAATTTAAACATTTCTTAGAAGGTTGGAGTGAAACAGAGGGAAGGCCATTTTCTAATATTTTTTGCTCAGGCATCTTAAAGCTTCTCATTGCAAAAACGATATTGTGTTAAAAAGGCCCTTCTCTTTTAGACTCAAACACCACAATTCCTAGAGTTGCTGCAGTTGCTAGAGTTTTCCAAGTTTGATTTCTAAAGATGGAGAGACACCAGAGGAAAGAGAGTAAATGCTACTTCTTCCCTTGCTAGGGCAAAGCAGCCTTGATAATAGTCAAGTTGGACTTCTACTGTACTGAGACTCACAATCATCTCAAATTAACAGCATCAGGCAGAGAGCACATCATGAACACATCTTCCACTCACTGAAGTCTTTTTCTTAACTGGGAAAAATTTGTGCATAAACCCAGGATGTAATTAAAATCAAACCTATATTTATATAAACCTTGTTAAATATCTACAGAACGTAATAGTGAGCTGTCTGTGCCAAATTTATAACCCTACTACATTGGAAAGAAAATCATTGACTACCAAATGGAACAGAGTGTGGTGACTAATGGGGTTCACACTAAATCTGCACTGCTTGTTCTGGATGGCTGAAATCAAAAGAACACTTCTCACCACTTGGAGTTTGGATGTGCTTTGAAAACTCTCCACTTCCCTCTCTTTGATCCAATGAAATGAAGTGAAACATGTAGCCTCTAGGCAGTTTTTAGGTACTGAAAGATCAAATGGACGCTATTACAGTGCAATTTGCTTGGTGAAGCCTAAGAAAACGGATCTGCTCAAAACTTACCTTGTATTTTGCAGACCACATAGAAGAGGAAAAGGTAACTAAACTGAAAGTATAGTATATTGGTACTGTAGATGCAAATGTTACTGAAAAAAATATGTTCCTTAATAGCACTGTTAAGCTTCAAGATCCATACACTTGGATAAGAAGCTGCTCTGGAATTCCATCCAGCCTTGCATTGTGCATGACACCTCGGGTTTGACTCAAAATGTCTGGATGCTCTTTTTGATTTTGTGTTTTAATCAAAAGAATAGACCTCCTTAAATTGTTCATCACAATAGAATTCTGTATTCAATCTATATCTTGTATTAGTCAATAAACAAGTCCTGCCTTCTCTGTATGTGTCCTTATAAACTCAGTATTGCCATGACTTTGGTATCTCTCTTCTAATTTCATTTTTGTCTCATCTGTGATTTCCTAGAGCTTTGCTGCTCTGCATGGATAATCATTCAATAAGTGTTTAGGATTCACAAACATTTTCTTGAATGAAATGGCAGAGTTCCAGATAGCTACACAGGAGAAAAACCCTAGAAACTTATTTATACAAATATTCCCTCATCATACTTTGTTTGCCATGCTTGGCTTATTTTGTTACAGAAAAATGGAGTTAACATAAGACTAGTAATTATCCAATGAAGAGTGGCATCCCAGATTTTCATATAAGAATTTAATATAGGACAGAAGGGCTGCATTTGGAATTCACTGGAATTTGATACTCTGTGCAAGTTTGGATTGGAAATTACAGTGTTTTTCCCTGGTTTCCCATAGACTTTTAATTCTCTATGTATAGCAATCTGAACAGTTCTAAGAAATCAGCTTTTACAGTGTGATACAGAAAGCATTTATTTGGCCCATTGCCCCTGAAAAATTAATTACATATTAAATAATCAATACTGTTACTCTTTCAGTGTTAATGTGAGAGTCAACAAAACATGGTATAATTCTATAGAAAATGCTAATAACTTGGGAGATATTCTACAAGCCCCAGTTTTTAACTGAGTCTACTAGAGAATAAAAGAACAGGAAGATTCAGGTTAGAGATTCTTATGGGCTAACTGGAAAAACAGAACTGATTGCTAAGACACCCTGACCAATTTTTTTCTCTGGGTGAAACTCCTTTTGTTCATGATTATTTAAAAATGAAATTCCATCCTGCTGATGGTTAAAGAAAAAAAAAAAAAAAAAAAAAAACGAACAAAACCAATAAAACCCCCCAACAAATCCCAAAACAAACAAAGATAAGCCCACCTCCAACATTCTCACTAACAAATACCAGTTTTATTTTACTAAGACAACACACACCTCCAATTGCTTTGAAAAGCTGTATGGACCTACACAAAGATCCTAAAATACCACCTTCCACCATAACACCTTAGAAAAGTCCTTCTGCAGAGAATTACTTTGTCACCAGCAAATAGTGCTCAGTTGGGGTCAAATTACATTTATTTGTAAATCTACCTTCAAACCTTCAAAACTATGTCATTCAGACCAACTTTTCCAAAATATCTTGACTTCCTTATGACTCTGGGCACTGCTGCATAAGTAGCAGCACTGGATACCCGACTGAAGAAAAGATTCATCAAATCAGATGATGCTGGTGTCAGTCTGTTCCCTCTAGCCCTGGGCTTCCAGTTGTGGGAAAGTTTAATATTCCCCATTCTAGGTATGAGCAGAATTGCATGCCTTGTATTCACTCATAAATCTGTTTCTAGAAAACACCTTGCAATTCTTCATGACTGAAACCTGAAATCTAATGCATGAACATGTGTATTCCCAGTTAAGTAACTGCTTAAAGTAACCCTTAAACTGCTACCAAGTGTTAATGCAGCATCAGCTGGATTGATTTGCCTGTTCCAGGCATTGGGAGCTTTCAAATCCCATTTTCTTGTTACATGGAAGTAGTTTTGATTTTACAGATTTAATTTTAGATCTAATTTTCAGCGATGCCTAACTGACCCAGTAGCTAATTCTGTTTTTAAAACTGACTTAGCCTTCCAAACAGCTAATGAATAACATTAGTTTCACTCAGCAGCTGCCAGGTTCTTCAAGAGGATGAGGACCTGCCAGTGAGGCAGAAAGAAAACTTCTTAATTTTTATTTTTTTTTTTAATTTCAAGCTTATTTAGAGCTAAGTGTTGCTACTAATATTGAGATGAATTCAATAAATGATTCCCAATCTCTGAATTACTTGTGATTGATAAATTCTGAGATTTGGCCTAGGATACTTAATATTCAAGGTGTATGTCACACCTCTTTAACTAGAGCTAACAAACTGTGCAGCACAGCTGGAAGACTTCCTTAAAAAACAAAGCCAGAACTTGGATTGTATCAACTTCAGAGTCAAAATACTTTCATGGTTTTGCAATAATAACTCACAAGTGAGGATCTCAGTAGGCTGCCAGCTATTTCTAGGTATGGTTACTATTAAAAGACCAATTTGTACCCTTAGTCAGTGATGTAAATCCCGTGGCTTGGGCTACACAATGTTTCCTCTGTGAGGGACTCAAACCACACTCACATACAAATAATTGCCTACAAACTGTGTCTTTCATTCAAGTGTATGGAAGCATTAATTTTGATCTTATCTCTCCACTGATTAATGGCAGTGCATATTTTTATGGTGATTTCACAGGACTGCTTGAAGGAAAACAGCACTAGAATATTTTTCTTGCCTACTTTTATCGCAACTTTGGTTTTTTGCCTAATTAAGAGAAAGTATGGATGATTTCCAAAGATTTCCAAAGACACCCACTGAAAGGTAGGTGTTCAAATATTGATTTTTTTATGGGATGCAAAAATCCAACTTCTCTAAGATTTTCCTTAGACTCCAACCATAAAGTCTGATCAAGTAAAAAGTGGAAGTGGCATCAATGTGTAAACTTTTGAGAGAGGAAATAGTGAAAAAATGATGAAGATTCTTGATTCCTTCGAAGTAAGCACAGGTTAGAGACTGGTGCTGGGGCAAGGAAATGACAAAAAAAAAAAAAATTAAAAATTACACTCTTTTCTTGTCATCTGTCTCTGGGCTCATAGAAGAACACTGGCTTCGAAAAGCAAAAGCAACATATTAGGTCAGGGGCACAACAAATTTTAAGGGCAAAAGAGCTACCTCCTAAATGCAGCAGCCAAAACATTGATTTGTAAGGAGCTACTACAAGCTTTACTTCTGATGGCTGAATAACAAAGCCAGTAGAGAATTAAAAAAATACTAGCATGATGACTGAGACAAACTGAATAGAAGTATTTGACTGCCTCCCTTCTTCTGTGTTACAGATAAACAATCCAATAATTGGGCAAGTATTGTGACTGAACAGGAGGAGATTTTGGCTTTAAAAGATCCCAGTTATTTGCCAAACCTAGAAAAAAGTGTAACAGTTTGTAGCTCCCCTTTATCTCATAGCTAGGCATTTTGTTCTTAAACAATTTCAGGTATACTTGTATTCCAAATTAGTAGTTTAAGGTTACTAATTACCTTAACTTACTCAGCAGTACCATGCTGAGTATCAGTCAGGATACATTAGGAAATAAGAAGCATGTCTAAGCTTGCTCTCCCTCTAGAATCAAATAAAAATGTCACAGTACTGCAGTCAGACAGTTCAGATATGAATATTCATTGGCAACTGTTTGTGACAGATTTATGAATGCTTTCACCTGCTGGTGGAAAAACATTAAGTTGCAAAATAAAGCTATTAAAATAAGTGAAAAGAAAAAATAAAGGATATACACAGATGGATGATGATCTTGGAATTATGCAATCTTGAGAGAAAAGAATGGTCTTAATTTTCATATTATGAAAACATTTGTTTTATATATGCAGATTGTCAAGGTCTTAGCATTTAATTCACTGTCATCACACAACGTTCACCAAACATGCAGCATGATGGGCTCAGCTATCCCATCACCACCTTGTGGCAGAAGCACATGTCATGGTAATTCTTTAAGGATTTTGACTGCTATTTTCCTAAACTGTCTTAACAAAAGAGGAAATCTCCATTAAGACAAGAGCATTTTGTCACCCAGGATAAAAGGCTTGATTACAAATATTGTAATAATAAAAATGCATTGCACTGCTAGAGTGCTTTCAGCCTAAGGATCTGAAATTGCTTTTAATAAATTAAGTCTTGAGATTTTTAAGAGAAAAGCATTAGCCCCACTTTAGAGATGGAGAAAGCGATGAACACAGAGGATAACTGATTAGTTCAATTTAAAAACAAAGCATAACACACAGGTTAAAGGCAAATAAACTAATTTAGTATTTTATTGATGGATTAAACAAATTTCTGTGAGTTAAAGCACTTTTTAAATGATTTATGCTGGAGAAACATCACAATCTGAAGCTTGTTAAAAAAATGTAAAAGTAGTATGGGCTTGTTTTACCATTTGTGTCATAGGAAAGTTTGCTGTTCATTCTTTGCATTCCTCTCTTAAATTTTGTTAATTTGACTCCACAGACCTCATTTAATTTTTTTACTGCAAATGCAAGTGAAATATGCCGAAACACAGATTATTTTAATTGGCTGGTGGAGGTGGTTAAGCAAGTGTTTTAATACCTATAAATACCAGGCCAATCTGAGTGGATTTGTGTGATACTACCTGACACAGCTTCATAAAGATAAAATCAAAAGAAACATAGTAGAAGAGATAAGGGATCATAACAACAGTCCTTAATGAAGGAACAAAGAACAAGCTATTAAATGGGGAAGAACCAAGCCCTGCTGTAGTGACCAGGTTTATTCATCCCTGAAATTGAAAGAAATGTAATAATTTGAAATAGATTAGTTTAATTAAGAAGGAAGTTTGGTGGGTGTTTTAACAAAAATTGTATCTGAGTCTGCCATCAAAACTGAGACCAGTTGTGAAGCAGGGATGACAAGAATGCAAGATTCAAAAAGGAGGGTTCAATCTTTCCTGAGAATAGATTTTTGGGGGAGTTCTGTTCTTGCTCCAGATTTATCTGTATCTGTGAGTGAAAGGAAAGACTGCATTGCCTTTGAAAACTCGTTAACATGTTTTAGTAACTTGCTGGTCTTCTGCTCTCAGGTAAGAAAAAACCACCCAAAGCTGTCAAAGAGACTGAGGCCAAACAAGTTACCCTGCCTTGCTAACAGAGAAGGATGGTGAAGGACAATTCCTCTTGCCCTAGTGATCTATTTAACCTCCTGGAAGAAAAATATGACATTTGCTGGAAAGATGTACTCAGAGGCACTAAAAAAGAATAAAAATGTGCTGCCCAGATTTTATACTGTGGAAATTTCATCTGATCTAGAGTAGTGTTCATAGAAGGCAAATGGGGTGCAATGCTAAAGCACTCTTTGCATTTTCTGACAATCAGAAATCTGACCTGTATTCTAAGGGAAACCTTCTACAAGTTTTTGGGGTCTTTTCCCTAATCCTTTTTTGAGCCCATTTATTCAGCATCAACAACATCCTCCAGCATTGCTTTACATATTTCAAGTAACAGAGGTAAGAAGAAAAAAAAAAAAAAAAAAAAAAAAAAGAAAAGAAAAGAAAAGAAAAAAAAGAAAAGCACTTCCTTCTGGTTTAAATAAGCTACTCTGTTATTTGACCAGGTGTCAGCAAGATGTTATGGGTAAGACCAACTCATTATTCTGTGCATTTTCCCTACTGATCTTCCAAGCTGCCTGCCAGGAGAGACCCTTGCTCCCAGGTGGCTGCCACTGAACTCAGAGGGGCTCAGCATGGCCTCATCAATCTGGGAACATACAGTTCTTCACAGGATTTTTGAACTGCAGAAAGTACAGACATCCTTCTAAAACTACGTTTTGCATTCTGATGAAGCCAGAAACAGTGCTTGTAATTACATTTTCTTTAAGCTATAAAATTAGAAAATACTGAAGAGCTTGGCTGCCTGAACTTGGCCAAATATTGGCAAAGGACTCTAAAGCCTGGATGACCATTCTTATTTCATTTGCCATTCCTAATTTTATGCAAATATTTAATTAAATCTTACTGCATTATTATGAGAAATTAAATGACTTTGCTTTTGAAAGGAAAACCAAAGTGAAACCAAAGAAGTTGCAAAATCCTGTGAGACATGATTTGGGAGAGAAAAATTGGGGTGGTATTTTTTGGTTTTAATTTTATTTCTTTAAGCATATTAACAAATTGCTGTGGTAGAATTCTATCTTATCCGTATTCTCCACACTTGTTTCCTGCAGGCAGTAAGAAGATAGGCTTTTAAAAAGGAGAAACAGTAATAAAAACACTTGCTCCCTCTCTAATTAGGAATTAATATAGATATTACTTTATACCAAGGAGGTAAAGGAACACCACGGTAACCTAAGAAGAAATCTTATTCAGGGTGTGTAAAATGTATTCTTAATGCATTCTAAACTCTCCTAATAGTTTGCCAGCTCTAAAACTTCTTCACAGACTGCATGAACATTACTTCTTTTTTCAAAAAAAATTGTTTATGAATTATTGCTTTGCCATATTTTCTGCTTTTCAGTTGAGATTCCTCCCTTTCACTCATTTCTGCTGTCATGAAACCTGTTTTCCATTTTATTGAATTCAGTTTGACTGTATACTCCAATCCACTATAATTGAAAACATTTAGTCCCAGATGTTGTCATTTTTTTTTTCCCCTCACAACAAAAAGCAGTTGTGGTAAATGCCTTCATGTTCATATTTTGTTTCCCTAAATTAACATGCTAATGTTTTCTTTCTTCTTTCATGTTAATTTGAAGAAGGACAGAGGGATACTGCTTAATCCAGGTCATGAGCTTATGTTTTTCCTTTGGAGTTTTAATCAAGTAATCAAGAAAACATTGCAGAAGGTGTTTTTTTAAATTTTCTTGGTTTCTTAAAGAAATTTTAAGCTTTGTGTATGTAAAATAGAAATAAATCTATTAGACGGTTTAAGAATGTCAAAGAAATATCAGTTCTAGAGAACAAAGAAAAAAAAAAGAGTTTTAATCTGCATTCAGGACCAAAATTTAAATACAAGGGCCTTTTCAAAACACTGTGGTTTTGCAGTAGTCAATATGCTGCCTTTGTTATAATGTTTTGACCCTGAATGAGCACTAGTTTTCGACAATTTTTAAACTATAGTCTGAGGGAAACCCCAGAGATTTCCCCCATTTCATTCATGGAATAAAAGATTTTGGTAACCTGATCTGATTGTTGAATCTCTCAGTCATAACCAGGTACCTATTACATATCTGATCAGTACTAACTTGACCCACATTATTTTTACTGTAATGTTTTCATTCCATTAAGTCCCATGTGAGACCCCTAAGCACTGTTATAACTTCATTTTGTGAAAGAGAAACAGACTGAATTCTGATCCCATTATAACCACTGGCAATATTTTCATTGACTTTAGGTTCTTGCTCTAATTATCTTTCCCATTATTATTCAAGACTGTCAAAAAGCCAGAAATTAAACTCAGTTCTCACACATCCCAGTGTATCCCTGACTCTCTCTATTAAAAAAATAATTAAATAAAAGATGATCTGCAGAATAATTTCTCACTGCATTACATTTATTAAGAGACCAGAGTTTATTAAAATAGACAATAGCTTTAAACGTGAAATATGTTCTGTGTATGTCATAGCACAGAACTTTGCATATCTTTAGGTCTTTTTGTGTAATAGAACTAAATGAGCTTCAAAGACATCTCTTTAACAAGACCATTTTTTTTTTCTTTTACCTCCTCTGCCTTTTCCCAAAATACACCAAACATCCACTTGACAGATTTAAAAAAGGAACAGGATACCATTCCTGGCCTTTTTTTTTTTCCCAGACAAAACACTCTCATGCAGAGACATGTGGATAAACTAGTACTGCAGAACTATATGGTGTGTAATTTTATGTATGCTGAATGTGCTCCTTTTCTAACCAGGCTATGTGATTGCAGCTCTGACACATCTCATTAAAGGTCTATTTACCATACCATTCACAGTCTTGATGATTTTCAGATGTGTCATGCTATGGATGGAAATATGAATTAAAAAAATATGCTTGAGACAGTGCTGATTCAAGATATGATATATCATTCACCTCTCCCAAGTGAGTTAGTTGTCTGATGACAAGCAACTCTACAGACAAACAAACAAGCCCATATTTATTTCTATGACTTAGAACTGTTTTGGTATGACAGTTACAACAACTGTCAGGAATTTCAAAGTTAAACATCTCACCCTTTTCAAAGGTGATCCCAAAGAAACTGTTTTCATTGTTCAGTGAGCTATGATCTATATAATATCTATATCATTGTTTTACACCAGATTCCTTCTTTCTTTTCATCATGATATGTGATAAAAATGTTCCCCAATAACAGCCTGACTGCTTGGCCTTACACACACACATACACACAAGGTACATAAAGGCAGAGATTGTACTACAGAGCTCATAAACTGTGAAGGACCACCCAGAGGTCTGAGCCTAAATATTCCTTAACCCTATTCCTGCTTTGTGGCAGCTGAGGGGGAATGGGTGGGCATGATGTTCTTTTTCATAAGCATATAGCCACTTTCCACAGGAAAAGGACAGAACATGGATGAAAAGAAATCACCCAGGTTGCAATACTTTGCACTGGAGAACTGATTACTAAAGAAGGAGAAATTTTGCACCGTAAAAATTCTAGAGAAACTTGCCCGTGTCCTTCTATTGACAGTGATGAGTCTATCTCATGAGTTCCTCCATCATGCATAACCATAGGGATAGAGAGATCAAAGGAGAGACTAAAAATATTATTCTTGACCTGGCAAAGGGGGATAAGCTGTAAAATGGGAGGTCAAGCTTGAGGTTGTTCAGAGAATGATCACTCTCTGATTCTATTTTAAGGACACTAGCAGAAATCAAACAATGTAATTTTATTTTTGCAGCACCTTTAGAGGTGCGAGGATCAATAGCTTTTTGTTGCTTATTTCAGTTAATGGTCATGTTTATGGAATGGAAATTAAAACAGAGCTACTGTGTCAGCTTCTACTTCATATCCTAAAACTCAGTTTGTGTAAGGACAGTCCCAGGCTCACAGAATATCAGGAAAGCTTTGCAATTAAAGTGAGGCTTCCCAAGTGAATCTAGAGCTGCCAAAAGGTACTTGCTGGTTAGTTGAGAGAACAGATCTCTTCTAGACACAAAACAGAGGCTCTGTAGATAGCAGCTTTCTCATGCTGTTCTACTGATAGGTTGAAACTGCTATGGATGAACAAATACAGAGAAAACAAAGATCAATTGTTATAGTAATTTACAGTCCTGACCTAGGTTGAACTTGGGTTGGTGCAATGGCTTTGTGGAAACTGAAATTTTATGCTCAGGTTAACAGGAAAACTTCTTGAACTGAGGGTTCTTTCTTCCACTCTCCCTCCTGCAGGTTATGACCCAACACCTCAACAGGACCTGAGAATGGCCCAGATTGCAGGGCTTTTTTATGCCAGTAGTAAAACTACAGCCATATTTTCTGCCTAAACTGCCTGACTTAACAAATACAATATATAATTTAATGGGAAACCATTCTACTTCAAAAGACTTATTTTAAAAATAACTCATGTCTCAAAGAATATTATGCTTTCAGCTGATTATTTGTATGTGGATAAGTAACCTAGGCATGCACGCCGTTTTTCCAACATTTTAACTACTTCTAATGGAGAGTTTGTCCTCTGATCTTCATTCATAACCATTTAAAAACCTAATACTGGTAAAAATATGATGGCCAGAAAATTATTTTATATCTCTGAGATTTAGAAGTTGTCACCTTCCTTAAGATCATTTAGGCAATGATTACTGCATTACAGATAGAGCAAGCATAGTATTTCAATCAGAAACAGAACCTTTTTCTCATTCCAATATAAAAATGACTTAAGAAAACTCTAATTTCAGTGGGCTGCAACATCCCCATTCTTTCCTGTCTTCTATGTGCTTTCTTTCATCCAGACCACACCAAGCCACTGCACATTATGCTTGGGAGACAGGAAGAAACAACAGCTGGACTTTACCTCCTTAAGGAAAACATTGCTGCTGGGCATTTGTTTTTTTTTTTCTATCACATCAAATATTTATATTGGTTCAACATATCTGGACATCTAGGAAGACTGATGCTGCCTGACTGTTTCATATTTGTCACTCATGTTTCTTTGATACATATTGACTTTTGGCCTAATTTCATCCATGTACTGTTCTTCGTTTATTGTCTGTGTGCATCTAAAAGTAAATCTGGAGCATCTTGAGGTCATTAAAGAATGCAAATCACAATGACAAATTTGCATAATGTGTCAGTATGTATCTGGCATGCCCTCATGGCAAGAGGCTTTAAAAACTCTAAAACTACTCACGCTTCCTTCGAGTTTACTTTTAAAGGTCTCATTCTTACAAGTTTCTATGGTTGTATAGCTTTCAGAAAGTTCACAATGTATTTTATTAGTAAGTAAACAGATCTATACATAAACAATCAAAGACTATTTTATGATTTCTTTACCTTATGAAGGGATGCCAAAGCAATAGATAAAAAAAAATTTAATAATTTTGGATCTTTGTTCAGTAGAGTAAGTGTATTAAAGAACAGCTTGCTCACAGAATATATGATGGTTAAAGAAAATTAGAAAAGAACAGGCATTGAATGACGAGAACAGACTGGCCACATTAATTCTATCCAGCTATAGAAGTTGATTCTGAGTTTCTTTTTTTCCATGAGAAACATAGAAGAAAATTTGTCTTCCTATTTTCTGGAAACAAAAGGAAACTTATTTTCCTTTCCACTCTCCTCCCAAATTTCATTTATTCACAAAAAAAAAAAAAAAAAAAAACAAACTACTTAGCATCCTGTTCTTAAAGGTTTTTCCTTAGTATTTATATTTTTTAAAAAAACGAAAAAAAGGGGGAAATAAGTAGGGTTTTTTCCTCCACAAGAAGTCTACATTTTGAATGGAATTTATTTAGAAAGGCAGAAATTCTCTTGCAAGTTCAGAGAAACTTGAAAAGAATCAGGACAGGGAAAAGGAACAGTTATTTGTGCTGAATGATGACCTACTTAATTACAGAAAAGAAAGATTACAGTGAAGGCAAGAACACATGCAGAGATATGTTGGTCATCGAGAAAAGTATTTGCAGATGTAGGTAAAGTTGGGGAATACAAAACATAGAGCAAAAGGCTCCAGGGAAATTGTTCTAAATGAACATGTTCAGTGTCACTCTTATTTCTACAACAGTTAATCAGTGAACAATAAATATAAAGGAGGTGGAGAGGCAATATTCTCTTCCCAAGTGTAGTGAAAACATCTGAGTATAATGCTATATAAGCCTACAAATTCCCAAAGTATCTGCAGACAAGAGGAAACTGTCCTTTTGTGTCTTCTCCACAAACTAGATGATATTAAAATTTTATATTTTTATTCATAGACTGTATAATTAGTGCTAGTCTGTTTTGGGTAAATATCTAATGATGTTCTGAGGAAAAAATAAAGCAAATATTCATTATTAGCTTTTAAAATTAAGTATTTTCCTTTTTTCTTTTAAGATACTCCATTGCCAGTAAGTTTCATGTCAGAGGTAAAATACTTTTAATCACATAGCTAAATTCAGATCTTTTGAGACTGTTGTCAGTCCAAATATTTATCTGTTAAGCAAATGACCCCATCCTTTTCTTAAGACAGAAGTACCTTACAGTAATGTTTTCCTTGTTAGGGGGCACATGAGAGGAAATGTTAAAATGAACACTTGGTTCTAGAGCAGTGTATAATGAGCAACCAAGTAGGTGTGAATACTTGCAGAGGTGATCAGAATGATCATAGAAATATAGATATAGAAATATAGAAATATTTCTATTGAGGTAGGATACTATTGTAAATAAAGTGCATTGTTGGCACTCAAAAGGCCCAGGGTCTACTCCTGCCTTTGATACAAACTCCTTGTCTCATGGTTTCTATTCTGGGAAATGGAGATTGCTGCAGAAATCCCACATCTAGGAGAGGTCTAGCAGGGCACTGCTTACATCTGTTCAGAGCACTAGTCAACAACAATATAGTTTGAACACATCTCTGCTCCCCTCAGCCTTAAGTGGTAAACTAAAATACATATTAAAACGTTCTTTTAAGGAAGATACCACCCCAGTTTTGAACCAGCAAAGATATTTCACTGTACTACTGTTCATACAATATATGAAGCTGTAATATCATTTATTCAAAATAAAATCTTTCTTTGATGTAAAATAATTATGTGTCTTGTGTTATATAAATATCTTGTCTCCAACTGTGAAGTGATAAAATAAATCAAGTTTTTATAGTGATAACAAAAGATTAGAGAATGGTCATTACACTAATAAAGAGTCACATTCTGGAGAGCTGCTGTAAGGAGCTGTGGGATTGATTGGGCTAGTTGATTCTGAGGGTTACAGAGCCTGTGCAGAACCTGTTTGAGAAGGAGGTGGCCAGACACAGTGGTGACATATTTGGAAAAGTCAAGGGTCACTCCAACAAGCTTTTCAGAGCAGTAGCAGCCTTGAGGCACCATGGTTCTCTCAGCAGCTGCCAGAGGATTAAGCTGAAGGATTCAAGAGATAATCCACATACAGAAGCAGAACTGATGTCTGTAGTCCAAGAATAACATTATTATATACATAAATAGTAGCAGTGTAACTGAGGTTTCTGCCAAAGGGATCATGTTGATATAAGGGTGATGGATTTGAACTTCTGCTTTGTTACCTTAACACACAAAATTCTCAGCTTCCTATTTCTCAAAAAAAGTAATTTTGGTTTGTCAAACACTGTTCTGCATCAGTTCTTTAAATTTACAACATGCACCAGCTGTGTTCAAGGTAGTCCCTGTAACACCACAGCATCCAGAGGTTTCTCCCTGAATCATGGCCTGCAGATATTGTTTAGGAAAAGGCTTTCAAGCTCCTACACGTGCACATCACCTTTGCTTGAGTCTGATTCAGTCTTCAACATGCACAGCATTAATCCTTGAGCTACTGACATGATTTACATGAGCAAAAATTCTGAGACTCTCTCTTTCCTACAAGCTGGATCCTAACTGCTGCTGCTGCTGAATGCACAAACACAAGAAAATCAGAAGGGATACAAAACTAAAACATAGGGGAGAGGGTCAAAGACTGCTTACTTTTGTTCTTCAAAGAATTGGCTGTAGATATATAAGGCTGCAGAAGGTAGGAGCCAGTAACTCTGCTGGGCTTTTTTAACCACTAACTATATTTTTGATTGTCCAGGGGAAGCATATGCCTGCCCAAAGTCCACTGGAAAACCTAGGGCTGCCATTTTCTAAGGAATAGTTCCTTTCAGAGGCAAATCCTGCACATAAAAACATGAAGGCCTCTATCGGAGAAATATATTTCTATACCTACATAGCTTCTTGAGGGGATCAGTAGATGGGGCTCAGGACACCATGGAGCTGTATCAGGGCTGCCTGGACCCAGTAAGACCTGTACTGAAAATAATAGAATAATTTGGGCAGGAAGGGACCTTAGAGATAGTTTGGTTCCAACCCCCCTGCCTAGAGACACCTTCCACCAGACCAGGTTGCTCAGAGCCCCATCCAGCCTGGCCTTGGACACCAGCAGGGATGGGGCACCCAGAGTCTCTGGGCATCCTGTTCCAGTGCCTCACCACTCTCAAAATAAAGAATTTCTTATTATTATTCAGCTTAGAGCCATTCACCCTTGACTTATCACAATAAAAGATCCATCTCCAGCTCTTGTGTAGCCCTTGTTTAGGTGCTGGAAGGCCTCAACTCCAGAGCCACGAGCTCTGGCCAACCCCAATGAAACAATGAACAATGAAAGCTGCTGTTGGGAAGGATGGTTGAGGAGGCCTCCTGGGATGGACCTCTGGGTGCATTGCAAGGGATAATTCTGGATAAGTGCTTCCAGCAGTTCTGGTAGTACATGTTGCTATCATTTCCTACTCCTGGTAGTAAGTAAAGTAGAAAATCTGCCTTGGAAATACTGGCCTTTTCCAATGGCTCCCACTAGGTCAATCTAAATTGTACGAATAAATACTCACATTAATCTCTAAACATATGCACTTTCTTGGGTGGTAAAGATATTAAAATATTTAAAGATATAAAAAAATATTTAGCATTGCAAAAGGTAAAGGCTGTCGCAATAATGTCTGAGTAAATATAACTATCATGTAAAAATATCTTTATCGAGCTTTCAAAATAAAGTCAGCAGCTGTAGATGCAGATTTGCATTTAGAACTTACACCCTACTGTGAATGTGCCAAACTAACAAACTAGAATTTTTTAGGCAGCACAAATAATCTCTTCAGAACCACAGGTTCCTGCAAGCTTCTTCCACGTCTTCCTGCCTCCAGCCCTGCCTTAGCTGTGTGATGGGATGCATCCCCCAAGTGAGATGGGGCTGGAGGCTGGTAGGAAGAGCCACTGCTGCTGTCACTAATTGCAGTGTGGGGGGACGTGCAGCAATTAGCTCCCCCCGCTTTGGATGCACTTTGATGATGTGGCTGTTTTGATCTTACCCATCCTCAGCCTTTTCTGTCAGATGCTGGAGTTGTATACCTTTGAGCTGTGCAGGACACCACTGGGCAAAGAAAGCTCAGTACCTCTGATTTTTTTTTTTTTTTTAAATTTTCCCTGCTCTGTAATCACTCCATGAACCAGCCTTGGCAACATCCTTTTTGTTTGTGCAAAGATACAGGCACGAGATGTATGCAAATTAGCTTGGAATGTGAATATGAATTTTGTGCTGTGGCATTGTTAAGCTTTTTCACATTGAATAAAAAAAGCACTAAATCTGTATTTTTAAAAAAAGAGGATTAATAGAAATAGGCATTTGCCACAACTCATTTTAAACTGCTGTTTCTAAATGCATTTTTGAATGGTAAAGACGCCCATTAACACTTCCAAACTTTGTCTCAACTTCCATGTACCATGGTATGATCAGCATCATTGAGCATTATTTTTTGCTTTTCAGTAACTGGAGTTACTTCACTGCAGTGACTTTAATGTTAAAAGAGAAGCAGTCAGATGCAGTGAAAATTCATATTATTGTGGTACCATTGCCTTGGTACCACATATAAATATATAGGTTTTAAAAAATATAAAAATATAGGTTTTCAAAATATAAAAATATAGGTTTTCAAAAAGAGGAACAAAAATTATTGCTAATATCATTTAAGAAACATGCAAAATGCCATTCCTAAAGGATAAATAACTGAATCTAAAACTATGCAGGGCCCAGACTCGTCAGTCATACCTCACACAGTAGTTACATTTAAAAATTCTATTTCTGGTGTTGAAACTGCACCATCTATTTCTGAGCTCAAGGCATTGTAAAAATAGATAACATTTGGAGGAAAGAAGCTCTACCTGGAAACAGAAAACCTACTCCTAGGAATTGAAAGTTAAGTCTCAGTCTGGATGAAACAAAAAAAGTTATTTCCTATTTCAGACAGAAAATGCTGTTGCTCAGCCTTTCTCAAGTTTATTTGATTGTGACTCAAGACTATAATTAGATACTGTGTGCAAAAATTGTCTCTATGCTATGAATAAAACTTTCATGTGCTAACTTCTACTTTTATTTACATTTTTGTATTATGCATTTAGTTGTGTGCTAAGACAGGAGAACCATCTATCTCATTCTCAAGTGCATTCATTTTCCTTTCATGTGAATAATCAATTTGATTAGTTGGCTGAAGAACTTAATGATAGTTCCTATGAAATCCAATCAAAACAAAGCAGAGTGTCCCAGAGGTCAAGATAACACAGATGAAGGGCAAGATGTGATTTTCTGAATAGGAACAATAGGAGAGAGGATGTATGTCCTACATATGTAAAGTACATGCTGCTTGTATGTGTTTTTTTTTTATCTTATAACAAAAAGGTAGAGATTCTAAAATGGAATAATGAAAAGTTTTTAAATGGTTTTCATAAAGCAAAGAAAAAAACCCAACGTTATAGCATCTCAAATGACAATGCCTGTACCATGTGTAGGAATAGCAGAATTGTGTTCATAGTTACTGACTGTTGGACAAAAGTCATTTAAAGAACCTGAAAACCTCCTGACAAGGAAAAGTAAAGGAAAGATGGATTTTTTGAGGCAGCTTTGAAGAACCTGCACTAAGAGATAAAAATTCAAGAAATATTTTTAGGGACTTTAAAGCATTACACACTTGAAAGAAGCCACTTAGATTTAAACTATGCCAGCATTTTCTATCATTATAATCCACCACTTTCTTTTTGTCTTTTTTGGGCCTGAAAAAAAAGCATTTTGAAAGAGTCTAGAGAATAAATACACTTACTAAGTGGCCAAAGTTTGATGATATATGAGCAAAAGACCCTTAAAATTATTAATGGAAAAAAAAAATTATGTAACAAACCATTGTAATCTAAACTGTGTTTCAGTTTTTTATATCTAGGAGGAAATCCAGGTGAGTTACATTTTCTATACTACAAAGGAAATAAAAAAAGAGTATTCTAGGCTGGAAATAGAATTGATTGCTCTGATAGCACGGTCTTACTTGTTCATACTGGACAGTATTTGGGAGAAGCTTTATAAGGTGCCTTAATCAGTCAACACTATTTAAAGTGGAATCCTTCTGAAGTGCATGCATCAAACTGAGGTTACCAGGTGTAAACCACTTCAGTGGTTATTCTGTTTTTAAGTAATATTTTTCTTCAATGAAGAAGAGATCTAAAATATTTTATTTTTTTTTCCCAAGTGCTTTTGTGAGTGGAGACTTTCTTAAAATTTTCTTTTTGCCATCTACATAGATTTCATATCAACAGGAAGAAAAATGGCTCCAGAGAGGTATAATAGTCTCTCTCTAAACAATAAATGAAAGCTAATTCTTAAGGTTCATAAAGCAGTGGGCAGTTAATGTACAGAAACATACAAGAGTCAGATTAAATGAACACTAGATTAAGAACAGGTTCATCATATAAACACTGAGAAACCGTTCATCCTGTGGTGCAAGGACTCCCTCTCTACTACCAACCTTAACCCCATTTCACACAGAGATAATCACTTGTGGAAAGAAGCAGAGGGATGTGAAAATCCCTTTCTGTGTGTTTTCAGAATTCAGAAATTTGGAAACATGCAGAATATATTTTACAATGTGCATTATCCAAGGCTTCACCATCATTATACACCTGACTACAGGAGAACATAAAAATAATTTAAAGGCCTGATATATGGGTTTTAGAAGTCTTTAAAGCTTTTCAAGATAGGATATTTTCTCCACAGCAGGTGTGGTCTGGCTTCCCTGGCTAAAGCCATGTAATACAGAATGAATAGAATATAGAAAAGATCTGTGCATTCTGGGGAACATGATTTTCTCATCCTACTTCCCTATGCCTGAAACAGAAATCCATCTCAAAAGAAGGACAAAATGTTTTTATTCAACTTATGGAGAAATAATGCAATTGCTACTTACAGGTTCCACTTAGGCTCTAGAAAATTTAAATACAATGAATTCAATAAAAATGAATTCAGCATCTTTTGTTAGACATATTTATTAGTGGCTTCATAGGTTAGAATGAACAAGATTGATTACATTTGTGTCCTTTTCCGAACTTCTGAATTCAGTTTCAATTGCTGCAACACTATATAAAAGTTTTGATACAAATCCACTGAGATGCATGAAACCAACTTTATTTCAGACTCTATATTTACATCATTAGGGACTTTCTTGAATTATATTTTAACTAAACAGTAACTATATCCTAAACTATATTGCTGTTTGCATTAGCTTTTGAGGATCGGGTCACTAATGCTTCTGGGTTCCTTAGTGGTAGATCAAATTTGACAAGCTCCTGAAAGGGCTGAAAAAATCCTCATCATATTGGAAAAATTTGCCAAGCTCACCCAGTAGTCATTTTCACCTGGTTTTACAGCTTGAATAAGACCTCTCTGAGCAAAGCAATCTAGCTCAGGGAAAGTAAACCCCTGTTCTTTTGCTCACAGGTCGAGTGCCTATTTGACTCTGCTAGGAAATGATTTACTACACTTACCCAGCTGAGAAGCTGAGGCACAGCCTTTGTCACAGTGTCATCTGACACAGGTTTCCCCCAGTTCCACAAGACGACTTCAGCTATTTCAGTAAGAACTCATTTCTTGTGTTGTCAAATGCTCTAGCCAAGAGGTCTCAGGCAGCAGTCAGACTCACTTAAATTCCCTCATTTCTCCCCAGGAAATGGCTTTATGTGCTTCTTTGTACATCATAGCCTGCACTTTTGATTTCTTTCCCTTTTTGCATCCCATTCCCTATTTACCACTTGGAGGTACCTTCTCAATAAATACAAGAGTGTAAATGGAGCACGTTTGCCTAACTTCCCACAACTGTGATAAATTTAAGAAAAAAATAAAGTATTTAACTATGGAATTAGCTAGGTATATTACTAACCTGGATAAAATCAACAAGCCTGTAACAAAAATGCATTTCTGGGTAAAACTCTCCCAGTGGAGCTTGTGCTGGCACTCTGGATGCTGCTGGATAATGGTTTTAATTTTTTTTAATTTTCTTTTTTTAGGAAAGCAGCCCAAACATCTTAAAATAGCCCTTTTTTCAGGGTGACAGTTAATTCCCCAGAGATGAAGATGAAAATATTTTCAGTTAATATTTATACACACAAACACATACACACACTACACGTGATGAAAATTAGGATAATTGCAATAATCTCAGGGATGCACTAGGGATACTGAGTTAAAAACATTTCAGAAATATCTAGAATGTAAAAACACACAGAAAATAAATAATCTGAGAAAAGGAGGGCAGAGGTATAGCATTCCTGCAATAAAACATAGTAAAGATAACAAAGTATTCAAAAAAAGATGCCTGGTGATTTTTATGTCACGTTATATAAGACAAACAGCAAGAGAATGAAAAGTATATTCTATTTTATTTTTCTTATGCTCATGAATATCAAAATAGGATAAAAAGAAACCCATCAACAGATCTAAAGCTCACACTATAGGCATGGTAGACAGGATGTAGCAGCAGTTCATACCCTGTCCAAAATACAGAATAATTTAAGAGTTTTACTTTCTCTTTGGCTAATCTTGCCCATTTTCCCTGCTACCTTACACTAAGCACTTACTATGACCTCACCGTCTCATTTACCAATTTAGCAATTCCCAATCCCCATGGAGAGATGGGTTGCATAAATAACTATGAGCTGAGCTGCCAGCCTGAGCTAGGAAGGGATCACTGAACCTGTGAAGGCTCTGAAAGGATCAGAACCTGGCTGCAAACAGGTCCAAGGCTTGTTGTGCCACTGTAAGACTGAACCAGCAGCCAAAAACTATGAACGAATGCACTGAAACGTGGTAGGAGCAGGGTGCTTTTTTCCTTTTATGAAATTTGATTGTGCAATGATGGGAACTATATAAAAATAAATAAGTAATCTTACTTATAAACAAGTCTCTGATCATGGCTGATTCAAGCCTTCAAGGGGTTTTCTAGACCATCAACATACATATTTGCCTTATTAAAAGAAACTGAAATTCCATAAGTCATCATGGCGGAAGGAAAAATAACCAACAATAAAAACAGCAACAACAAAAAGCACAAATTATAATTTAGCTTGCCCAGCAAACTTCTGACTGTCTTTCCCGTTATCTGGGAAATATCTGAATTAGGGCACTTCCAGAGGTGCTGCATTTGAAGCCTGTCAGAAATCAAACCCCATGCACAGTGGGTCTGGAGCATTGCTCTCACAAAGGATGCCTTTGACCTCTGCATGAGGCAGTATCTCTAGAGGGAGGTAAGTTCTGCAGCTAAGTCAAACTAATCTTAAGACAAACACACTGGGTAGCACAGAGATGGAGAAGGTAAAAAATTGTTTGAATCGATCCACAAACATCTTTAGAGAGGGTGTTCAAGCCCTTTCATTAGATGCATTTGCTTCCCAGGCTTCAAAGAGGCACCTGTCACAGCTGCCACCACTGCTGCCTGCAGTTGCAATGAGGCTGGAACCAGAACACAGACAAAAATCATAATTATAAGGGGAGAAAGGGAAGGAAAAGGTTCCCTTGTGACTAAAGGAACAAAGCCTGAAATTTTAAGTTGTATAGCTGGAGAAAGGAGGAGGAAGGGGACTGACAATATGATGATATATAGCAACAGAAAGCCTGGCTCTTTGACATTTTTAGACAAAGAGACTCAGTTATTGTATAACAAAACATTTTAGTTTTCAAAGTAAAACTTCTGCAACAGAGACAAAACAGGTAGAAAGAAAATGGTGTGAAGACAGTGAACAAGTGAAAATTACCACAGATTGGCAAGAAACCTATTGAGGGATATGCCCCTCCCATTACTTCCATAAATTATTCTGGCCAGAGAAAACTAAAATAATGAACTGTGAGTAAAAGCCATATTTCCAACAGCAGGGTTAACATTCTTCTGGGCACATATTCTTTCAGAATTAAGTGTTTCTTTTTTTGGCCTTTTTGATTACAAAATTATACATACTGATAAAATGCCAGTAATATATACCAGTAAGAAAAATGTTATTTCACAAAAAGTGGACTGCAAACTGGCATTTAAATATTGGAAGATTGATAAAAACTTGGAAAAGTCTTCAAGATAATTTTAAGACTGGATACTGGTCTTTGTACATATTCTTGAACATGAACTGCTACATGAAGAAAGAGAGGGAGAATGTGAATCCCTGCATAGTTTTTTGTGTTTGTTTTGTTTGAGAAAGACACCTCCAATAACCATACATCCAAATTCATAGTCTGAGAGAAGTCCAGGTGAGAGTGACATGAACTGAGTGTCCAGTCAGAACAGTTTTTATCCCAAAGAATAACCAGCTACACATTGATGATGATTTTGGATGAGGATATCCCACCATTTCCCACTGTGACACATTTGGAATAGAAAGAAGAAGTAGGAAGAATGAAAAGGAAAGTGTTCAGATTTCAGTGCTATCTGCTTTCATTCCTTCACTTGTGCCCTTGCTTAAGTTTGCAATCTATCAAGATTACATAATATTTCAAGAAACTATCATCCAAGAAAAAAAGCCTCAGCAACTGTGAAAAGTAGGGCAGGGAACCTGCCCAACTCTGTCAAGGATCAGAGACTCTGGAAGGATCTGCCTAAAGGAAAAAAAATAAATAACTAAAGAGGGACATATTCCTGGTGGACTAAAATTAAACAAAGCCTGTGTCTAAAATAATTCCAGGAGATGACCAATATAAACTCTCCCTGGCTGAATCCAAGCATATCTGGGATGGAATTTCTAAGTCCAAAGACACAAATTCTGGCTCATCAAGCTATAAGGGTTCAACTTCACCGTTGACCATAATTTCCAGATTTCATTCTGAGTGTTCCTAAAACACTGGGAATGATGTTGTTTTGTATAAATCATTCCTTCAGCTGGACATGAAATAATTTTTGGAAGAACAACATAAAGTTTTATTTTTTAGCTAATGACATAACCTGAGAAAGGGATTGCCTGCACTAGTAAAAAGATGAATAGCAAATTAAGAAACGAAATAAGGTGAGCAGCAGCCAACAGGTATTTGTCAAGAATAAATTTCGCCACACAATCCCTTTTCTTTCTATGTATGACTCCATAATATGCTTTCCTTGGGGAAAAAGCAGTAAGTGCCAGACACCTGGAGTTTAGCAAAGCAGTATCTGACGTACTCATCTCATAAACAAGTTACAGAACTGTTCTAGAGGAAACCACTGTGAAATGGTGGCACAACAAAACAACTCAACAGAAAATGGGAGCTAGACCACCTCCCTGGTAAACAGCTCCTCGAGCCAGTGATTGCCAAGTTTTCACTTTGAATTAGAAAGAAAATTTTCCAATCTGGGATTCGAGTTTACTCCAATCTCACATCTTTTCTTACTTCACAAAGGACTAGAAGGATAGAAAGGAAAACTGGCTTTAAATTTGCATCAGGCTGCAGGAGGTTAATAAACCCTTTGAAAACCAGTTTTAAAGTTCAAGAGAATGTTTATACTGCTTTGAAGATTTACAGCAGACAATATAAGAAGCAGTCGAGTTAAACTGAAGTGTGGTGAATTTAAGGTAGGTAAAACATTTAAGGTAGGAAAACCTTTCTAAATGAAAGAACAGTAAGCATTGGAATAATTCTCCTGGAGAAGTTTTAAAGAGTGGACCTGACAAACAGTCATGACATTTTGAGTCAAGGGAAGGACTAGCAACCTCCTTACTTCTAGGTCCTATTTTCCATGAATCCTAAAACATAACCCCCTAAAATATTACTTCAAAATAGCTTTTGCATTATAGTAATAGACATGATCTAAGAACAAGAAATAAAAATGCTTCCTACCCAATGATATATTTGAGTTTGATTCAGATAAAAGGGAAAGAAGTGTGCCACTATCTTTTATTCCATTGTCTCCAATCAGAAAACTGAATTGTTTTGAAGATAATCTGCAAGGGTACATGGTTACTAACACAAACATATGTTGTCTGCTCATAACAGTGATCTTCACTGAAGTTTCTTGCTCTATAGTGCCAGGAATCATTTGATTTGCAGAATACATAAACAACAATAAACATGGACTGAATTCTCCTGCACATCCTGCATTTGATTGTCAAACAATTTACTTCTCTGACAAGATGTTTACGGAGTTCACTGCAGAGAGAAATTCTGTTCTGCTTGCAGATATTCATTGGCATTTGTATCACATGGAAACAAAATCTTGCAAATTTTGTCAAAAAAATGCTTCTGGGCTGCAACTTCAGTATTTGATTTACATATAACAATCAATGTGCATTCCATGTTTTTTTTAATGTATCCATCATTCAATCCACATGTTGGCATAAACTAAAGTCCTTTAAATTATGTTACTCCTGGTAAAAAATGTGTATTTATTTTGTTTAGTATCAATATGAAACAACATAGAGCAATTAATAGAATTCTAAAAAAAAAAAAAAGAAAAAAGAAAAAAGGAAATTAAAAATTCTTTTTACCAAAACTTCACAGCAACCAGTAACCAGTTAACATTTAACTCCATTTAAAATGACAAAACTGGTTGAAGAATTTCTGTGTTTCTCCCCAGCCCGAAAAAACACCACAGAACTCTGTGATGCAGAATATTTGAGGCAAGATGTAAATATTTATAAAACTGTGTTTGGATACCAAGTCCCCAGTCTATAGTACTCATAGTACAAACATAGAGTTTAAATTAAATTTAAGTCTTAGGCCAGGCTCTGATAAACAGAGAAAAAGACCAAACACATCTGACACCTGCCTGCTGTGACAATGTCACAAATTTCTCTGAACAGTGTTACTGGCTCTGTCAAGCCCTGAGTGCCAGAGCTGACTGGGAGCAGTGGTCCCAGTGCTGGTGGCCTTGGATGGAGCTCCTGGGCAGAAACACTGGGCCAAAAACAGGCAGGGAATCCATGGGATGAATAAATCCACAGCAGCAAAAGGGAAGTTATTTAAGCCTTAATCCTTGGTCTTGGAAGTCTAATCAAACCTGATATTTAATACTGCAAGGTTAAACTATTAGCCTGTTCATTTTTTTACTTTACTTGGCTTGTTTTCTTAACCTCCCTCTGCTGCCATTAACGGTATGCTGCCTGTAAAAGAGGAGTAAGCACACCCAATTAGCTCACACCAAGTTTGTAAAACATGATAGCCTTCAAAAGGCTAACTGAAAACCCAAACTAAAACAAAAATAATTATCTTCTTAGTAAATGTATAGTTCCTTATTCCAAACCCAGTGGGAAGAAGAACTGATTTTTGATAGAGGAAATTTACTCTTGAACGCTGTCACCATCTTCTTCAATTTATTTGAAATTTATGAAGAACCATCCCATCTGGGTGCAGGTTGATGCCCTGTCCTTGGGGTCATTTCAATACCCTTTTCTTACAGCTATGCAGGAAATTAAGAAAATCTAAAGAGAGTGGAACACATTTCAAAAAAAGTACAATAATGAATCCTGTTTCTTTTTCAGCATCATGAGTACTGTAACTCAAAAGAATTGTGACAGGAGAAATCAATAATTCATCAACAGCTGAAAGTGGCACATGGTGAAAAGGACATATGTACATAAAAGTGGAAATTTGTGTGCTCATAAAGAAAGTCCAAAAGGTAGATGGGTGGACTGCTGAGAAAATTCCTTTAGTAACAACAGCTAAAGCAGCTCTTTGATAGCTGCTCTGTAACACACCCCTTGCATTCTGATTAATTTATTACTTTTATTACACCAATAACACTGCATGTAGATTACTGGGGATATTCAGGCCCTTTAATGAAAGAACTATATGTGATATTTAAGGTTGATCTTGAGAGAATTACAAATCTACAAAACAGAGTTTGCAAAGCTTTGTGTTGTTAGAAACTAAGACTTCATGGTGAACAGAAGAGGAATTATTTTTGTATTCAGGGAGACATGACTCCAGACAAATTCACACTCCTAAAAATTCAACAAGATATTTCACAATCATCCATATGGTCTTTGTGCTAATGTCACTTCACAAGCTGGCTTATAGATCTCTTATGATTATTAAAATGTGTTACTAAGCTCGTGAAATTGTGAAGACAAAAAGATCAGTTACTGAACTCGGTGCACTATGAAGGCACATTTTAATTCCTTACCCTAACTTTCTGATTCTCAACTTTGTCATGTAACTTAAGCAAGCAAAGGATGCTACCTTACAGTTTGGAAAAAATAAGTTTGTGCCACATAGGAAGAGCTTTGTGTGGCCTCCTTCAATAAGGAAAACAGCCTTTCAAGAAGTGTTCACTGAACTAAGAAGCAACAGAAATAAAAGAGGCCAAAAGAAAATCAGCAGGAAAAGTGTTAAAAATAGGAAAGTAACAGAGCACTTTCAGCTGGGGAATGAAATGGGGGTTATGGCATGGCCATTCCAATGATTGAAAACATCAGGAGGTAAACCACACACTACCCACAGTCCTGTGACTGAATTTATCCTCTCTGAAACAACAGCTCTACTTCTCCTGTCACAGGAATCCTATCTCAGGGGTGAGAGGAAAAGTGTGTGCTCAAGCACAGCCCTGGGGATCAATGCAGCAACCTGCAAGGCTCAAGGGGATGGGATACATGTCTATCACTTGCACCAGCAACAAACACAACACCAATAAAGACATTTCTTTGTTTAGTCCTAACAAGGATCACAGGGTGCTATTAAATTTGTTGGATGTTTCCTAGATAATTAGTGCACTGAGATTATTTAGTTATGTAATCTCTGCAAAGGAAATGCTGCTTTTGCAGGGGGTAAGATTTTGTGTTCTTTGAGGACATTTACTGGTAGCTTGCTCCAAAGCAAAATTCAGATGGTCAGACTGCCATGCAGGACAATAAAAGTTTAATTCATTCATACACTGAATTCCTCCAATCTTGGGCTATTTTTTGAGCCTCTAGAACATTGCTTAATAGAGACTAATTAATATAGGATGCACGTATACTGTGTGTTACATAAAATATTATTTTTACTGTGCAATGAATGCTCCCAATTATGATGCTGAACAATTTGAGTAAATCAAAATGAGCACAGCTCCACACAATGGAAGTCAGTCTCCTAAGAGGATGGGTGCACATGGGCAACAAGAAAGAGGGCAGAAGTGGATGAAGGAGGCAAGAAAATGTTGTCAACATCAGAGATAAACATCTTGGAGAATATTTTCATCACCCAACACACCAGCTTTGTCTTTTCATTGGAGCAGTAGCTAGAAAACCAGGAAAGAATACTCCAAGCTAGAGGAAAGTATTCTGCAGCTACATGAGATTTGGTTTTTTTAAGACTCATTCCTTGTTTCCTGGGATATGCAGCCATTCTCCCCCTCAGCATCATTAGCTATTGTCTAAGTGGTATTTTACAATACAATTGTGTGCCATACTGACTGTCTAATTGCACCATGCTTGCAAGCTGAGTGATGGAGGTGGGGGAGAGATGCTGTTAAAATTATGGTGAAACTCCATTTCTTTGGTTTACAAAATCCTTTTTTTCTCTTTCCTTCAAGCAGAAGCAAACAACATGACAAAAGTCAGGCAATGCAAGTATGACAGAAAGAATTTGAGAAGGAGGAAAGAAGTTTCAAAGGGTTTTAGATACAAGTGTTTTACAGATGTTCAGTAAATGAAACCACGAAGTTGAATCAAACAAACATTTTCAGGCAGTTTATAGTCATGGGAAGAAAGAGGAAGGAGATGAGAGTTCTACCTTTGATCATGAAGGATATCAAGGAAACAGCTATTTTCAATTTCTGTTTGAAAAGTGTTGTTTAGTAAATGTACCACCACCCTTCAAGGCCTCCACCCTTTATGCATATGCAGCCTGTGGTGCACTCAGATAGAGGAGATCAGAGGAGATCATTTTGGGTCTCAAAAATAAGTTTAGTTGACTTTTGTTTCAGTATTATCCCAAAAGGTCTGAAGTTCAACGTTACTGTGGAAAACCAAAGCTCAACCAGGACAGTCCGTAAGTGGTTAGCAAGAGCAGTGCCATCATTTTCATTTCAAAAGCCTTGCAAAGAGAAAAAAAAATTATACAGAGGCACACAAAAGTGTTCAACTTCAGTAGAATTAACCTTTTTCAGTTTGTATGCTTGTTCAGAAGGCTGATAATCAGTGTTAACTGATCAAACCAGTATGTGCAACGAAAATTAAATGGTAAGCAGAATATTGCATTATTTTGCATTAGATGCACGTGCGTGTAATTTAGTGTATATTTACCTAATACTCTTATTTAAAAAATAGCTTGCACTGACTTTCTAAATCTGAATGGATCTACAAGACATTTTTCTATACCACACCTAAGAAAAGCCAAATAACTTAGTTGAAGTTCTTGAGCTCAACATCTGAACCATCTAAACATACTGTGTTACACTTGCATTTCCAAGAAGTTCTTGTATCTAAGTGAGTTTGTAAATGCAGTTTTTTTAAATCAAAAGGCTGTTCACACAGTTAATTCAAGAATGCACTTGAATTGACTCTGAGCTGGAGGCCCCCAAGGGAACTGTAGACACTTGAGATCTAGTGTCGGATCTACATCCTGTGTCCTTTCCTCACAGAAAGTCTAGGCAGGTCTGCAGTGATAGTTGTATCTTCCATAATCCTAAAACTTGGAAAAGCATTAGTTTTTTTACTGCAATTAATTGTGAGTTATATGTAGCTAAGCAGACTATAAATAATTTGCTCCTTCATAAGCAATCATGTAACAAGGCTGTTTGCTGTTTTCTAATAAATAACAGGCATTTTCAAACTGTCATCTAAAAAGGGTGTGTGAATTCTTTATTCTGCTTGTGCTAACAAGTGAAAAAACTGAGTTTCTTTTTGCTTAGAATGCAAAGACATCCACCTTTATTTCCTTATTTTTGATATCAGATTAGGTAATCTTAAATACGAACAAATGATATTCAATTAACTTTTTTATGCTAAAGAACACAGACTGGAAAATTCTGCAGCAAAATCACACCAGTTCATAATGCAGAATGCAAGCAATGGGGATTAAATAATATCTGTTTTGTAAGTTTGTGAGATTTTTGGTTTTTTCAGTTAAGAGAAAAGCTAAATTTAGTGCTGGCTTAGGAAATCTATGCATATGAGTCATAACTATGCAGCTGATCAGTAAGAGAATCCTGAATGGAAAGGTGAACAAGAGTTCACACATCAAGTTTTTGCACACTAAGCAGAAATAATTTCAGAAGAATATTATCTCTGACTGAGGTTGTTTGCATCCCTTCTCTAACACTTTTCTTCTTAATGCCACACGTGCAGCCTAGAGATTGGAATCAGCTCTGGGACTCTAAATTGCTTCTTCAAACGCTGGAAAATACTGAAAAGAGCGCTATGATTGCTTATGCCTAGAGGGGTATTTTAGTTTTCCTTGTCTAATCAACTTTCTGGCTTCTAAGTACACATAAGTTGTTTTTTTTACTCTGATAGTTTGCAAGAATATTAACAAGAGGACAGGAATGTATGGCAGAAGTTCTTTGTAAGACAAGAAGAAATAAATTAACTTAACTTACATAGTTTGAGGAACACACGGTTGAAATGCAGCCCATATGCATAGTGATTATTTATAGGCATACAAATTATATTCAAAAAAGAGCCAGATGGCTTCAGCAACACATCTGCTGTCTTCAAGGCAGAACTTCTGAAGCAAACTTGGGACATTAACTCCTATTATAGAGCAGTCAAGAACCAGTAGGGCTACATTTGCTTTGTAGTCTGTAAGAGTTGTATCCTCCTACACAGAAGTTGAATTTAATCTGAAGTCAGCATCAAAGACAGGCTGCAATATTTTGCATTTTAACAGGGTTATCATACTGTTACTAACTAAAGGCAAGGCTGGGAAGGTAGGTCACCACTAAGGCAGAAGCCAATTCTCACACATGCTAAGATAAGTGGTGGTTACATAAATCTTTATGTCAGCTAACAATTCTGTGTATTTTGAACTAATCTTCGGCAAAGTCACTATCCCTGAAAATCATTCAAAATCTCACTCACACTACATATCCTAATTTTTTTTTTGCTTTGTTTTCCTTAGGAGAAGTTTATCATTGAAGATAATACTGAGAGGTAATTAAAAGACATCTTAGGCAAAACATCAGAACCATATGAGTATTAAATACTGATTTATATTAACGAGGGCAGAGTGGGGGGTGAAGTCAGACATCCATTAACTACATGCAAAATATACATTGGAATATGAGAAGAAAAACTTTGAAAGAGTCCTGGGAGCCTGTGTTCTGTGATTTCTAATCTCCACCTGGGTAGGCACAACTTGTCACAAGTGCTTGAGTTTGCACTTACTCCTTCTTATAGTGCCTCCTACAGCACTATGTGCTACTCTGAGTAGTATTATTTCTCACTTTCACTTATATTCACCTTTTTTAGAAACTTTCTCATGAACAGAACCCATTTCTTCCCTTCTTTCGCCTCCTTTTTATAAAAAGGAAATTAAAAAAAACCCACAAACAGAACATCTTCATAAAAAAAAAGCTGAATTTTTCTTTTCTGCTAGAATGGATTCACTCCTTAGAGTGCAGCTTTGCCCAAGGCACTTTTGGATCCCGCCTGGTTTTCTGGCAGCACAGATAAAACTGGGAGCTTGATCCACTGTACTACGTGGATGTCCCAGTGCTGGCAGTTTCTAGGCTGTATCTGGCTGAAAGGAGGAAGGGGAACCTCTCTGGGCTCTGGGTGCTGCTCATGCTCCCAGCTGGGCTTTGGAGGGCAGATGGCTGCAGTGGAAATTGTGCATCCCCTGTGAGCACATGCCAGGGGAGATTCCACTGCGTCTGCAGCTCTCTCCCTGGACAGATAACTCCAGCAGCACCCTGTTTTACTGGCCTCTTGCCCAGCCTGCACTCTGGATACTCCTCTAGCAGCAGGGTGGCAAAAGGCTGGAAAGGTTGCTAGTCTGGAATATACAGCAGGACCATGCTGCTCCTTTGTTCAGGGCAAATTTAGCTCTTCCTAATAAATGCACTGCAAATAACATTCTAATTGTGAGCAGTAGCAGAGAAGTTAAAGCATATACAGATACTTTTCCAAGTTCAAAAGTTTTCCTAAAATCTAAAAATTCTAGATATCAAGGCGTTCACTTACCTCCCTTAGGAAAGGTACTACTCCTGATATTTATGGCTACTCTCTTCCCCAGATTTTCAAAAGATTCTGGGATGATTTTTGTATGATGTCAAAATAAAACATTACCCTCTCTTTCCTTATGTATGTCCTTCAATTTTGTTAGGCTGTCTAATTTCATCGAATCTCCCAATCATCCCAAATAAGCTTTTAGGAACTTGCTAGGAGAGGGAGTGAGTCTGACACCTTTGAAATGCTAATTGAATTCCTTATCTGCAAAACCAATATTTGTGTTGTACAGCTCAATGATGGAAGAAAAAAATAATCCATAAGCCCAATGAAACGATAAAATGCATTTGTTTAACTAAGTCATTAAAATTAAACAGTGCATATTCTAGGTTCTTATTTCAATTCGCATGAGATATGAAAAAAACGCAAAAGAAATGCTAGAGATCACAGGTCTCTGCAAAAATTCTACTGTATTGCCCTTTCAGTTGAACAAAACCGACCCAAAACTTAGGTATCCAACTCTCATGTGCATCTTATTCTCAACAGTGATATCACCTGCCTGACTTGCACTATACTGAGTGAGTTACCCTGGCAGAACTTTGTCCTTTAAATATTTTTTCTATCATCCTTTACCATTGAAATGCTCTGTCACACACTCACACACGCAGAGTGTGTTTCCTGCCTGCTACTGTTGGCAGGGGGAAAGGCATTCTTGCATCATTGATAACAGCAGTTCTGAAAGCTGGTAGAAGTTTCAGAACTACTGAGGTTTCCGGGTAGTGTGTGCCAAGCCCCTTTCCCTATGGACTGGAGGAAGGAAACCTCTCTGCTGTTCCTGGCTGTCGCTGCAGCTTCAGCTTGCAATGGTAGTTGGGGAAGGGATTAACTCCTGTTAAACATTTGGCTCGTTTTCCTTGGGGAGACTATGGAAACATTCCAGAAGGAGTGATTCTTCAGAGTAACATTTGTGATCATCTCTAGACATGCTTCCATCAACTGCATGTGCAAAGCCTCTTCATCCCTCTGGGAGAGGGGTTTCCACAGGGCAGATGCTTCTCTTCTAACATGTAAAGTCTGGGTCTTAAAGGTGTTGGCTTCTTCCGCTGCCCGTGAAAGCAAAGATGAGAACGCTGGGATTACACTGTTTTAAATCAGTGGAAGCACAAGCCAGAATTTCAGCTTCATAAAGCCATTAGCAGGAGTCAGCAGTGCTTGCTCCATGCTTTTTGCACCATGGTAAATCACGTGTGCTCAGGCATTCCTTCACCTCCTCACAACTGTGTGTGCAAGAGGGAGAAGTGGCTCTGGAGAGGGTTCATCCCCAGTGAACCCTGACCCTCTGAAACTGCCTGCTCTAGGCAAGGCCTTGCTGGTTAGGCCAAACCACTCTTCCATGCAATTTAGGTGTATTCAAACCAAGTTCTGCCTATGGTTAACTCCCAATAGTGACTTGAAAAGTAAAAGCAATGTGTTTATTAAGGCGAGAACTACAAGAAAGGTAATTTCCTCAGAAAATTACTGAGTATTTTATTTGGATGGCTTAATACATATTTGGGGAAGAAATGAAGATGACTTGGATACTTACTAAGCTTCCTTTTCAAGAAATACCTAATAAATCATGTGAGAGATTATTTTCCTGAGAAAATATTGTATTAACTAGAAGTCAGTGGAAAATCTTGCTGTTAAAGCCATCTGTTTCCCTCCCTCATGCCCACAGAAACTCCACATGCATGTGCCTGCATGAAAAGAGGAGAATGGATTAGACACAGATAAGTATTTGGAACTAGAGGATTGATTGAGTTGAAATTAATTTTAGATGCAGTGAGATGGTGTCAGCCAGGACCAGATCTTTGCAAGTCACACAGTGAACAGCACCATGTGTGGAAGAACATAAGTGAATTTTCCTCTTGACCTTAGGCTAAGGTTAGCAAATTCTTGAACATTGATTTAAATCCCTTAAAAGATTTCTAACCAAGGTAAATTCTAAATATGCAGGCAAGTCTTGTAATTATCACTGTCAAAACATGAAGTATATGGACCAGCAAAATACATAGTTCAGGGGCTCTGTATTAATTGAAAAATTAAATTATAAAAGTGATTGCAGAAGGCTGCAATTAAGACTGTTTTAAACTAAGGCCTTAGGGGAGAAAGATACATAGAGTCACCTTTATTTTTTGCAAGGCATTCAAATACTGATGAACAAAGACACAACTGTGGCCATAATAATGAAAAAATTAAATTATAGGATTTTTAACACAAAAATGTAAATTTATCACATGGCAATAAGTCACACTATATATGGGTTAATTTTTTGGACACAAATGTAGCTATTCCTTGGAAACATTAATTACATAATCATTTAATTAATAAGGTAGAAGATTAGGAAATGGAGGGAGGGGGGAATATAAGGGGTTTTCCTATTGCTCCTGTCCAATGGTTATAAGAACTGAAAATTTTTAGCACAAAACTCTCTTGAAATAAGAAGTAGCCTGGTGTTTTACAACTAAAATAATCTTGAAATCTTGTGCTGTAGACAGTTAGTCTGGTCACAGAAGAATGAATAGGTGTACATAAATAGTCACATTAAAATTTAAATCCATTGCAATCTCAGGATATTTCCATTTCAAATAGAGACATCAACCAATAGTCCTTGCCATGAGCAAAGGGGGCATCCTCTCATTTCAGAACAAGCGTTCACTGAGAGCTTCTGAGCTTCAGGAATTACCCCAGCTGAGATGGAAGTTCTCAGCTTGATGTGCAGTTGGCTGAAGTCTCCAGGTGAAATTTAGGTATTGCAAACGAGCTTATTCCCGAAGTCCTCAAAGAAGTAACATGAACTCCTGCTAAGCAAAACCACAAATATGTGACCCCACTTGACTTCAGGACAAATATAACAGGGTCAAGGGCAATATTTTGGCTGTTGGTATAATTGGAATAAGATGGGTTACAGATGTGAGGGAGTTGGGGAAGAAGCAAAGAGACGGAGACTGAAGCAGAAGCCCCCTTTGGTTCTCCCCCCAGAGATGACACTGATTGCCCAAGGGAGTTTTTCTACCTCCTGCTGATCATCTACCAGTCTTCTACCTTACATAAACTGGAAAAATATCTCTGTATCCATGGAGAAACATAATTTTCATCTATTATGTTCATACAGTTTAGTTTGAACACCAGCACACTTAGTGTACCGTAGTCGGAATAAGCTTAATATTTCACACACTCTTATTATATGTTCCTGTTTCTATTGTTGTGAAACATGTTGTGCATTTTAAAACATTAAATTTTAGGAAATATTGTATGTTTTGATCAGGAAGATTTCACTAGCAAAATTACCACCAGGTTAAAGTAGATACCACACAACTGTTACTGCCTGAAGTCTAACTTCTTGTTTTGTTTAACCTCTACAATGCTATTCAAGAATCACAATCATTTAAAATCTAATTAAATCATTCCAGAAGGGATAATATTACATGCAAAGGGTTCAAGATGGAGAGCAAGAATAATAATACTGAGCATAATTTGTCTTTCCTAAAGACAGATTAAAGATCAGTAGTAATTTTTCAGTGATAAGAAACTGTAGTTAAACTCATTTACAATACAGATCTCCACTGAATACAAGCTATCATGCATAATCAGTTTACTATCCTTTCATAAATATGTAAAGCTGATATAATGTTGTGACAGTTTTATGCTTTCTTTCTGTTCTCTTTAATAGCAGACATAAAAAAGACCCCATCAATTTTAATAAGTTTTGGAGAAGGTCCAAAGTGAGTGGAAGAAAAAGTAATGGTGAGGTACTTGGTAAAGACATAAAGGAATTAAATAAAGATAAAAAAAGGCCTCAAATAAATTAAAAAGGCAAAATTCAGCTTGAAGTTAATACTGAAGTTAAAAAAATCCCCAAGTGAGCCTTGCAACAACTTTTTATGCTGGAAAGCTGGAGGATTAGGAAAGTCAAATGCATCTACAAACTCACAAACCTGACCAATTATTTCTGTTACAAGTTTATAACCTGTGGATTTCCATCAGAATTAATCAGCCGTCCTTTACCATCCCACACTCTAAGATAAATGAACTTTTTTTGCTCTGTCAGTTGTGAAGCCAACTTTAAAGCCTCAGATCTCACTGTTCTTCCAGTATGGAAAGCTAACTATTAATACCACACGTTGTTATTATATCCTTCTTCCTTCACAATGAACACAGAATTAGCCCCTTTAAATGATTTGATTATTTCCAACATCAAATCTGAAGCTAATAATTTACAGTATTTTACCAAGACATTTCTATTAACAAGCAAACCACAAGGCACATTTCTCATGCACAGTTCTCCTCAAGAAGCTTTTAATTCAATAAGAGTCCCATGAGAGAAAAAATATGGGAAAACACACTGTTTGGGAACTCTTCAGGGAAAAGTCACAATATAAGCCAGTCTCCAGGCACTTTAGGTTACCTTCCCCTGGAAATACTGTCAAGGCAGAGTACTCATCTTTTTTTCTACTGTTGTTTAAGTGTAGCTGAATAGACCTGAGAAAGTCAGTAATGGAGTCCAGATGCACTGCTGCTGCTTTCTGATATTATAAAGCGCCCTTCGGCCTTTAAGGCCTTACGGTGTTCTGGACTCATCCATCTCACTTTGTGAGGAGATTACTTGTAGGAAAAAATATAACACCACCCCCCTACCCTCTTTGACAGTTCTGTATCTGCCTAGAAGGCTTTTGAACTTCCTTAATCCCATGTGCACACAAAAATCACACAGGGAGAAACGGCAGTGTTCTCAGTACATATCTGCATACACTGCATGCCATAGGGGCCCACCTTCCACTTGGCCAAAATGTGGAAAATTGCAAAAGACAGACCCTGAGATCCTGCAGGCTGCTGATGTCCCATGAAACAGGCATGACAAAGCCCTTACAAATCACAAGAGTTCCCTCCCTTCTTGTCCATAAGGCAACCGTAGACTGATGCGGTTTTACTAAAGACTTCCCCCCTTTCCTCAAAAAATCCATGGATTTGGTTGTTTACCTAAATGGCTAGTGAGTACCAGGATGCTGCTTTTCTTCAGTTTGAGGCAGATTTTCACTGAAAGATGGGGTACTATTTCCAAATTTCCTTCTTATCATGCCTTTGGTGGAATATAATGGAATATAATGGAATATGGAATTCCACCATCATGAAGAGAAAAGACAATTGTCTGCTGGCAGCAAAGCTGCAAATCCATTCTGTAAAGGACAGTGTGTCTCTTGGTTTGTAAAGCAGGCAGGGACACCAACCCTAGAGCTTAGGCTCAGATAATTGTTCTTCCAAGGAAGCTCTCTGAAGGCAAAAGGAAGGGCTTGGGGCAGGCAGAGAGGAAAAACAAAAGGGGTAAGAATCACTGAAAGCAGAGCAAAACACCAGAGTTTATTTAAAACTCTCAGCTGGTTTTTAAAAGGTCCTAGGTCCTTAGTGTTTCTCTATTGCTCCCAACTTATGAGAAACACACTGAATTGAAAATAATTTTATACTTTAAGAAAACATTCCATATTTTTTTCTACTCTGATGTGGGATAGAAATCATTTAGCTGTTCCAGAACATTTCAAGGAGAATTTAGCAACACTAAGCATTGCTAGAGGAGAACACAGATCTGTACCTTGATTCCAAATGGATTAAAAAAAAAACCTGTAGTGATCTGTACATCCACTGAGGAAAGGAGACTTAACATCTGCATTCCTTTTAAATCAAAGCTGACATTTTCAGGGCAGTGATTTTACAAAGAACCATCAAATAAAGGCAGGGGGAAGTAATCACAGCCCTTGCTCAAAAAAGCAAAAGAAAAAAGGAATTATTTTTGTAGTCTCAGTCACTAAGAGAGCTCATTAACTTATATAATTTAATTGTACCCAGCTGAAATGGTAAATATCATGATAGATTTTTTTCTTATGGGTCATTACTTTTGTGGTTAAGTGATTGCAAAGAGATATATGAAGCCTATGGTGGTATTTAGCTTTTAAATATTGAATTTCTTTACACCTCTAATGCAAAGTGCAAAAAGCTGATGCAGATTGGTTTTTTTGGCTTTCAATACAGTGCAGTTAAAGCACTCCTTGCAGATATTTCCCAGACACAATTCCGTAACATGAGTACCTAATAAATATGTTTTCCTGAGGAATTATAACCCATTTAACACCATTATTTTTGCTCAACAGATAGTAAAATTCTTCTGCAAGAGGAATGGTAGGTAACTGACTACAAAGGACAAAATATAATGTTGGATACAGAGAAAGACAAGATGAAAACAAAAAAGAGAAGCTTATATTGGTAGACCTCTTGCTATTCATAGTCCCTCTTTTAATTGAATATTTATTAAAATCAAAGAGTAATACTCAATTGGTCTTTACTCATCTGCCCTCTGAGACACCACACTGCTAAAAGCAGTCCCAGGTTCATTGCAGCAGCAGCTACTGCTGAGCAATTGCAGCCCAGGCCATGCTGCAATAAAGGCTTGTGATAAGATGTATTTTGAAGAATATACATTTCCATATAGAGAAAACAGTAAAATTGTACAGAAAAAATGCATTTTTATAGTGTTAGACCAGAACCTTGAAGTGGTAACATCGAAGATTTGACAAATCCTGCTTACATGTGATCTGCCTTTTTTTTTTTTTTTTTTTTTTTTTTTTTAGCTGTTGTGCTGTTTTGAGTTTCTGAAAAGAACTGAACTTCCGTGGGAGAAAGAAGGCAGCTATCAGCTTAACTGGAACTCCCATTATTTCCCAGAGAGCTAACTTCAAAAATACTTTTTTCTTTAAAAAAATGTGATGTTATTTTCAATTGTGCACGTTCAATTCCTGAAAACACTGTCTAGGAGATGAATCCTAGAAGCATAGCAACGTAATTAAAAGAAGTAACAAACTAAAATCCCCTAACCAACAAACCAAAAAAACCCCAAATTCTCAACTTGTCTTCCAAAAGGTAGTCCTTAACAAAAAAGTTTCTACTTCTAACAGTGACAAGAGTTTTACTAAGGGGGAATTATTTCAAATGGAAGGATAATAGGTTTCCATGAGATATTAGGAAGAAAGTCTTTTTCAGAAGGGCGGTGAGACACTGGAACAGGTTTCCCAGAGAGGCTGTGGATGCCTCATCCCTGGAAGTGTTCAAGGCCAGGTTGGATGGGGCTCTGAACAACCTGGGATAGTGCAAGGTGTTCCTGTCCATGGCAGGGGGGTTGGAACAAGATCTCTAAAGTTCCTTCTGACCCAAACCATTCTATGGCTCTTTACAACTTGCATGAACTCCTCAGCCCAGAATTACTGCTTACAAAACAGTAAATTTTTGGCAGCAGCTAAGATTAGTTTGTGGAACTAAAATGAGATCTAATCTTATAACAAACTATACAACAAAACCATCAAAGTTAGTTTGAGTATCCTCCACAGTGTTTAGTTTGAGCCTGCGCTTCCAAATGCTGGAAAAAGTCAATGCAAATTCAATACTTTTTTTCTGACAAAGAGTGGCTGCTAGATTTCCACACTAAAATGTGAGCCTCCTAGGAACAAGTCATCTCTGATTCTATTTCCAGTCTCTTTTCACAGTATGATTTGGGAGAGTCTTATGGATACTCACAGTGCCAATAAAGACTTTCTCTCACACCTGGTGTATCCAGTCCAGTGAAAGCTTGTGCCTGTCAAGCTGTTTCTTCTAAAATCGTATAATTTAAGTATTCTCTCTCTCACTCTCTCAAACTGGTATTTCCTTTTCTTAGAACCTGGTATTTTACTAGATATTCTCCTGCTTCTCTAGCTTCTCCTGCTTCACAGAAGTAGTTTAGAAATTTATCATGTTCGTTTTGGCTTGTTTGGTTTTATTTGTTGTTGTCATCATCATTTTTGTTGTTTCTGTTGGGTTTTTCTTTTTGTTCTCTTTTTTGTTTTCTTTTTGTTCTCTTTTTTTTTTTTAATACTATGTTAATCTTAGTCATTCTTTCACTAGCAGATATTTCCATACATAACTACACATCTCTCCTTATCTCAAAATCTTACAAAAGTTTTAATTCATTACGAGCTTTTCTAATGCCTCCATCGGGTTGCAAATTATGCTGCAGCCAGTTGAAACAAAAGAAGCCAAAGCTATCCTCTTGCTGCAGTATCACATTCCACCATCAAGAGGATATGAAGTGTTTTATGTTCCTTGATCTTGTCAATGCTCTTGGGTTGAGGTAGGAGGTTAAAGGGAGGTGACAAGGTTAAATGATTTGACTAACATCCCAAACAAGGCTCAATGTGATTATGAGCCTGCCTCAGCTTTCTAATAACATATGTAATGAGGGAGAATTGGAAGCTTCCCACACCAACAGCTCATGCAGAAGTGATTTGTTTCTCTCTGTACCCTGGCTGCAATAGGCATTCATATATTTCTTTTAAGAATATTGTCATGGCCCACTAAATTACCCCTGGGCAGTGCTATCAGTGGTGTTCCACTTTGCCCCTTTATTTCTTTCTGTGACATTACTCTGCTCAAGGGTTACCAGAAAGACAGATGAAGTAGGAGTAGATGGGTCTCTAAGGGGTGATATATAGTAGGTACGTAATAGAAAAAAGTGAGGATGGTGTTGTAACAGGAATTTTCATTTCTTTCTCCATATTTCCAGAAGAAATTCCAGACATTGGAAATTTATTGTGCATGGTTATCAGGTTTATATTTTCTAAGACTCTAACTTCTTTTCAGGTAACCTGACTCCTAACGGCCCTATACTTTTCCTCCTCCATTTTATTTTCTCTTTCACAATGGTTAATCAAAATTTGCAGTGGAGGAGGGAACTCCTGATAAATTCTCTTGTCATCATATCAGATAGTATTCCCATTGACATCAGACAATGAAAAACATGTCAAAAAATGTTCAGGAGCATCATTTGTGAATGGTGTAGTTTGACTAGCAGAAAAAGCAGCTGTTCTGGCAGCCAGGATGTTGGAGAAACGTCTGGCAGCTTTTAATGGGGGTGTAAAAGTTGTCATGTGAAGTTGCTTTCGACCTGATGGATTTAATAGTTCCTCAGAGCCATCATGGTCTATCACCTCTATGAGTATTAAGGGACTCTTAAATCCATGGATAGATAATTTGGCTGCCACACTTGCACTGTAAATCCACATCCTTAAAGCCTTCATTAAATTTGTACAGACCCATTTCTTAAGTGCAATTAACCATGTTTCTTAAGAAAAGAACTTGATTTGTTTCCATCTCCCATAGACTCCATTATTTCCCATCGTCCTTGTGGAAATGAGAATATATTTCCTGCAACTCGTTGAAGAACATATCCAATTGCTGAGAATTGGAAATTATTTATAACTTTTTTACTCCACCTCTATCACTACAAAACACCAAGCAAAGAAAATTTCCCCAGCTGGGTCCTAGTTTGGTTGAACTTGGCAAGGTTTATGAAATAGTGACATAGCTGTTGGACACATCAGTTTGTGGACAGACTTGTCCCATTGATTTATTAAATTTTGCACTAGATTAATTTGTTCCAACTGTGACAGCATAATCAATCCGCTTTATCCACCATTACTTCTGAGCAGCCAAGCTAAAATACACTGTTAAAAATACAGAAATCTGTGCCTTTTGATTCATCACATTCTATCATTAAAAGTTAACAAACCACTCAGAAATCATTATTTCTAAAAGTTACTGAATAATCATTTGAAAAATATTACTAAATTTCTACTTTGGCAATAAAATTTCTGAAGTAAAGCTACCATGTCAGTTAATACCAGTTTAAACCTGCACACACCAAAAATTCTTGATTAAGACAGTACAAGCAAGATATTCATTGCTTTATAATATGAACCAGTGTTTTCAAGAAAACATTATTTGCACAAATACTTTTCATTAAAGTGGTAGAAGCTTGCATAACTTGCAATATCTAATGAAATGAATCTAGACACTAAATTCTCACTTGCTTGGCAAACACTGTACACCTTCAGAATCAAGTACTTACACAGCATGTACAACTATCTCATGTTGGTTTTGTGGAAGGAAGTTAATTTGACTGCATGAATAAAATAACTTACTTTCTTAATTAGACATTTTAATCAGACATCCATTAGCTAATCAGAGCTAATCAGTGTTTCATCAAGACTGTAAATAGGCAACTTGGGATAAGATGGTCAGGACTCACAGGCTTTGCATGCCTAATAGGAAGTTGAGGATATTCTTTTTGAAGATTTATCATTTTAGAAGGACCTAAAAGATTTTCATCATTTTGTCACACAGAAAAAAAAAAAAAAAAATCGAGGACAAGAGAAGCTATTCCTCCTCACCAGCAGCTCATTATAGTAATTTTGAAAAGTGTATGTGAGAGAGAAAATTCAGATTCTTTTTGTGTTAATGCCTGGCCAGCTAAAATTGAGCTTTAGAACTCAAACTAATGTGGTGTGGGGAGGTCAGTCAGACTTATTACATTGGCATTTATGTTTAATCTGGGATTTTTAACATTCAAGCTCTTACTGAATCTCTGCAAATGGCATCAGAGCATTCACAGTATGCTCTTCAAAGCTGGGTTTTCGGTCACTACCTCCTCAGATTTCTTATCTGAGGTGAATAATTTAAGAAATCAGTAAAATTAAAAGAAAATCTAGGCTAATAAGATGAAAATTTACTAGTGTGCTTTATGGATTGCCAGATAAAATATTTACAACTACTTTTACACCATCATATCTTTTTCACAAGGAATAGCTTAATAACTGTGACACTAACTGCAGTATTAAGTGTGTAGTGGTCTGGCAAACACAGCTCACTCCTCCTCTGATACCTTAGGCTAACCAGAAAAAAAAGAGATAACAAAAAAATTAGGCAATCAACCATATGTAAGAAAAGACTTACTATGACTGTTTCATATTCAATTACCTCTTAGAAACTAACCTAAAATGTGGATTTCTTAATTTCCCTTTCTTTTTCTTATTTAAATTTAAAATATAAATTAAAATTGATGCCACAAACTAATCAAACAGGATAAAAAATCTCCAGAAAAACTGAAACTTCCTTGGATGGGAAAGAAGAATCTGCCCTAGCATGGGACAAAAGGAACAAAGCTTTTACTGATTTTCCAGGCTACTGGGGATCAAAAGGAATCCTATAGTGCAGAAGCTGGAATTTATTTTTTTCCTCATCACTAAAGTACTGTTACATTAGAAAAAAAATGCTGGCATTTAATACTCAAGTTAGTATTTGCAAACTAAAACAAATCTAGTTACTTCAACAAGATGCCATATGGTCTGTGAATTTGCACTGTGCCAAGTTGGGAGAGCACTTCTTTTTATTTCAATAGATGCCAAAAAACTATACTGAGTAGTTAAACGACTGTATTGTTGAAACCCTTCACAGAAGTAAGATGAAATTAATGGAAGACAAAGGAAATCATGCAGAAGTTAAAGGGAAGAGGAAATGGGAGATGGTCCCAGCAGAAAGTCCTCCTTAGTTAGACCTCTGACAGTGAGAGAAAATTGTTCTGCCAGTCAGGCTTCAAGTCTCCCCTGAGCACCATGGAAAGGGGTACAAAAGAACAGGGCTGATCTTCCTTGGTACTCCACAGGCAAGTTCCTTCCTCTGCCACAGCATTTTGCTCACTCTGGGAATTGCTGGCTACAGGTAACCAATGTGTGACATTGATTCTAAGCAGATATTGGGAATTTTCTTCATTGGTTGCTATGGTGGGAGCAACATCTATTTCCTATGTTACTTAACACAGATATGGTATAAATAGCAGAACAGTAAAAACCCCAAATCCACACCAAACAAAACCCACAAACTGCTTGTTCCCCACCCTCACATTCTCAGAAACGAGCATGATAATTTTTGATAATCTTAAAGCCTACAGATTTTTTTTTCCTTTTTATTTAGGTTATATCTGACATTCTTACTGAGTTTTGCTGAAAGGTAAAGCCCTGTATTACCACAAAGCATTTCAACACTACAGACTTATTATGTACTGCACTGGAAGACAAAGAGAATACCAAAAATTACTCAAACAGCAACGAGGAGGCTGACAGAAGGAGGGAATGACAGGGAAAATTGAGGTCTAAGGGCTCATTGAATTTTCCTCAGCAAACAACATTAAATGTTTTGTTGTGGTTTTTTTTTTTCTTTTTGTGATATAAGCAGTTTTTCCAGCAGGAACTACATAAACTACTACTTCATTTAATCTAACACAGCCAAAAAGGGCTTTAAGAGGATAACATGAATCAGATTTAAACTAATGGCCTAGATAAACCTTACTAATCACTGGAGCCACCTAGTTTCAGCAGGTTCATTGAGAAGAAGCTGCTTGCCCTCTTGTCTGAGAATCTTCCTGGCCAGCTGGAAAGCATCAAGCTTTATCTGCAAGTCTCAAAAAGTGCACAGCATATTTATATTTACTGGACATCAATGTTGCTGTTAATCAGACTCAGTGGCCTTGTTCTGTGAAGAAATCCCTGAAATTGCTCTTAGTATGCTTTCCTGATGTATGAGAAATGTTTGCTTTCTTAAAGATAAGGTGGTAAAAGATATAATGCAATGAATAGGGGAAAAGTACCTATTTCTATCTATTCAGATAGACTTTGCTGGTTCACCTGAGAGTGACATAAAAACAATGTAGATTTGATAGGTTTTCATAACCAAGACCCATGAAACATAAGTATGAAGAGAAGAAAAAGTAAATTAACTGCAAAACCTAATGTGAAGAAATAAAATTCCTTCTCTGTCACTCTTTTCCAGTGAAAATGGATAGATCAGTAATTTCATATATGAAATGTTTTCTCTTCCAGCACTAGCAGTACCTCTTACCTTCAATCTTTCTGCTTTCTTAAAAATGGAGAAATGCTGCATTCACATGAAGAGAACCCATTAGATCCTCAAAGGTGATCAAATTAAGGTCTGGCTAAGAGGATTTTTAGGATGAGCAACACTAAATACCTCACACTGATTATCCATTGTTCTTCCATCTGCTAACAGCCAAGGGAATATGCACTTCTCTAATGACTGTGGACCCAGTCAATCTAATCCATGTATTTATCCTCTTGGCTACTGCATTATAACACATGAGAAGATGAAAGGAGACTTAGAAACAGCTCGAGTTTGTTCCACCCCATTACTTAGAAGCACACAGCCTTCCTTTCTCACCACTTGATGACAGCAGACACTATATTGCCCCCCCAATAAGCACTAAATCAATAAAGGCTCACTAGAGCTGGCCCATTCTGCCTTCAGGATCCTCTCTGACTGAGATACATGCGTCCTAAGCTGCAATCCCCAGAAATAAAATAACAATAAATAACCCGAGATGTAGGAACAAGATGCAGAAATTCCTTGGCAGCAGGGACTGCCGCAAGCTCCACTGGTATTTATGGTTCCAAACCCACAACAACCTGGGCATATTCCAGCATCCCTGCTTTGCTAGGACTCCTCTGGGCTCAGGGGGAGTGCCATTATGCAATCAATTTCATGGCTGGAACTTCAATACATATAATTTAAACAAAATAAAATTAAATTGATGGGTCACCAGGTCATTTGGAAAGAATGCTTTTCTGACAATCAGTCCAGTCTGCCTTTTCTTTGCTGCTATAATCTCCACCCTGTAAAGTGAAGGAGTTAGAGTCATTATGTGTGTTTGTATTTTATTATGTATGGTCCTGAACTAACAGTGAAATCTCTTCCTGGGTTATCATAAAATATTACAGTGGTGTCTGGTTTTGCTACTGCAGTAAAGTGTCTTATCATGTTCTTAGTCCCTGATTTCATGGGTTTTAAACTAGAAAAAAATGAGGTTAGAAGTTAGCAAACCAAACCAGTTTCTAAAAGAAATATTTTTTTTCAGCTGAGCTGATAAAATATGATTTTCCCCTTTACATATTCAGCCCTCTTGTATATGCATCTATAGATATGTAGATGAGATGGACCCTTTTTGTCATGTTATTTTTGGAAGACTGGTTTGCTTTTTGAAAACAGACTGGAAGGGAGATTAGTTTAAAATATGCTAACTAGTTTCAAACAAAAAATAAACTAAGCCAGACAAGAGATATCAAGGATGTTTTAACAAAAGTACTCTCCAGATATTCTAACCAACATATCCATTTATCTGAATCTGTGGCCTTCAGACTCCATAAAATATCAGATTTTTAAAAATTACAGATTTTTATATCCAAGTCCTGAAAAACCTCCTGTTCAAATATGAAAAAAGATTATTTCAAAGAAAAGTTTGAGAACACACCACTCTGCCAAGTTCTCTGTATGTTATTGTGCAGCACCTAATATTCATGTCATTGTTTTCTAAATAACGTGATGTAATTTCATGTGTTGTCCACTAGCTTAATATCTCACATTCCAGAATATTTTTTCAGTAATTCATGTCAAGTATGCTTCCCTCACCTTGCAAAGAAATACCTTGTCAGAGGAATCCATTTTTAAAGAAACCATTTTAAGAAAAATGTGTTGAGATTAGACCAAACTTCTCTTATGAACAATGCAATAGAGATTAGAATTTTACATAAATGATGCCAAATAATAGACATGTGTAATAGGTAAGCATTTTTATATGTCTAGTAAGAAAAGAGCAGGTAATAACTTTTTCTCTCTTTGATGTGATACATGTTTCTCCTGTTGGAGAACAGTTGCTCCAGATCACAATGACAGTTTAATATTTCAGCATTGAATTCTTACCCACATACAGGTTAAGGAGGTAAAAATAAATTCTCCTACTACACTAACAGCAAACGGTCTGAACAGACTGAAGCCCAGGTTCAGCACCTGTCCAGGTAAAGAGGATGGCCTTCTGATCCCAGCCCCTTCAGAACCAAAGGCTGCATTGAGTGCATTCAGTTCTCCTTTTCCACAGGAACAGGGAATGAAACAGCAAATATTCTTGGCAATGCAGCCTAACCACTAATTCAAGTCTGAGAAACGCACAAACTATGAAACATTCCAGGTGAGCCAAGACCATTAACTAGAATGTCTTCTCTAGCTCAGTTTCATTTCTAGGAATGGCCAAATCTGATGTTGCTACTGTCTTTATGCCCATGCTGGGGAGTGAAAACATTTGGTCTGAACTGAGAAAAAAATTCATATGAAGCAAGGATGATTGAGCAGAGAAGAATTTCTAGGTTTTTCTGAACTCCTCAATCCTGGATTAATTAAATCCTCAAAAGACTATAAACAAAACTAACAGCTAGGATAAAACTACTTGCAGGAGGCTGAGGGTTCAGGCCTCAAGAAAAGGTTTGTCCAAGCAAACTTGGACAATGTACTGCACATCAATAATCACCAAAAGCAGCAGTGAAAGAAGCATCAGCAGGAACTAAGGGAACAGTTTAAAAGACACATTTTTATAACCTTTTGCAATCTAACTATTTTAATTATTCAATAAGAATTCAAAGTGGGAGGTTAATAAAATTCATCAGTAGGTGTTCTTATCAATGAGCAGAGCTGTGAAGCCTGCATGATGGTCTATCAATAAACTAAGAGGGCTGTAATCTTTCATTAAATTGTAAGAAGAAATGTATGTATTTCAATCCAAAATACTTGTATACAGTAGGCTGATTTCAAGGGCGAACACAGTTGGGGCTGAACACATTACAAGTGAGAACTAATTTTCAGCAGAAGCCTGTGGTGCAAAGAGAGCCAAAAGTAGAAATTAATCAGTTTTCATGGCAGATAAAAGGTGTCTTCCCAGTCTTCACTAGAGAAATGAGCTAGATGTCTCAAAAAACTGGTTTTATTGGCCCAACAGCATACCTCCCACATAAAGGAAATATATTTTGCAATACGTTTTGCTCTCACTTACTTGTGTATGCTTACACATTTGTCACTCTGATAAAAGTTCTTGCAATATGATATAAATTATGTGAATATACATATCAAGCTTGTAGATAAGTGAGTTTTAATTCAAAGTGTATTCAGGGGCCAAATGCATTTCAGTACAAATTCAAGATGCTTATTAAGTTCTAAGTATTGCTCCATGGAAGAGCAAATGTACCTTATTTTTTCTTTTCCTTTCTTTTTCCTTACTATTTTGTTATGCATATATTGTATACACCATTTTGTAAATGTGATTGCCACCTTGCACAGGGAGTTCATTCAAAATTATTTTTGTTTTTTTTTTAATTAGTATTTTGAATTACAAATAAGCTGAAAGGCAAATTCAAGCGTTTGGAGTCAGGATAGAGGAAACAGCAAAAAAGATTAATGTGTTTTTGGCCTTCAGACCTTTTATGTTATGCTAATAATTCTCCATTATTAAACCATGATTTGAAGAGATTTGAAGACTAAGGGAGACACTTTACTTTGTTCTCAGGAGCCAAATACAGTATTAAACAGACTTCTCATTATTTATTCCTAGAAATCAGAACAGGAAAGAAATTAACGGAAAACATCCAAGAAACAAAGTTGGATTTAGTACTGTGAGAAAGAGCAGAAACATTCTTTATTGTACTCTCAACCTTCCCAATTGTTGTGGTTTTGGGTTTTTTGGGGGTTTTTTTTGGTTTTGTTTTTTTTTTTTTTTAGGGCTGTTCTTGCTTCTGCCTGCAACTAAGAGTTTGCATATATGCCATGAGAGAGCTATATCAAAATATTGCATTAGGATGACATTTCAGATTGCTGTACAGCTCTTCTAAAATGATTAAAGCTAATTCTAAGAAATCAGAGTAATAGCTGCTATTAAAAACCAAACTCAACTCCTGGGCTTCCTGGAAAGTTTGACATGACAGATATCTGCAAGACATTAATAATACAGAATAGAAATTAAGAGACCTTGGATCTGTTCCTGGCTGTGATATCAATTATTTGTGTTCTCTTAGGAGCAGGACTAAACTTCCATATATTCAAGCAGACCTACATGGAAGGATCCAGGCTTCTGTGACAACCTGAGCAAGGCAAATGTCTAAACCTATTACCTGCTAAGGCAGGTATACACTTGCTCCTCATCCATAAAAATGAGGAAAAGCACTTGCTTCCATGTAACCCATAAAATCTTCCAAAAACATATGCTTATCACTGTATTCAGGCTGCTGAGGCTATGTGCTCCCATGAATGCTGCAGCAGGTCTTTCCTTTAAAGAGCTTCCTGCTCCAGTCTGGGAAGAAAGCCAAACCTGGAGTAAATATGAACAGCTCAGTGCTGAAAACCAGCTCATGAGAGAAGTGGAGGAGTGGCTGCCTGCAGCCATCCTTGCAAGATCCACTTTGTCCACAGCTGAAAAATTGTTGATTGGCCATCACAGACATTGCCAAAAGCACAGGAGTAGGGGAGGGCAGTTTCCAAAACAGCACATGGATGCATGAATTTTTGTCCCCTGCATGAAATGACTGTTGCTTGCACATTACAGGCATTCTACTTTTTTCTTATTTGGGGATGTTTATACAGCAGGCAAAGGCCCAGCGTGCTAATGTTAAGGAAGCCCTTTGCTAAGAAATTATAATTAATTTTCAGCAAAATTCTTTAAAAAAAAGATAAAAATCTTATACCACTTGCTGAAATTATTTTCTTTGCTTTCCCCTAAGTGTTGTCCTAAAATTAACAGCATTTTAACAGATGCATTAGCATTGGATTAGCTCCTCTAAGTGTTTCCTTTCAAGCAGCCTCTTCTCCCATCTTTTGATAACCTTATTACTTATTTTCAGTGTGTGATTTTCACAAACTTCTGCGCCAAGACATGGTTGTAACAGAGAAACAACTTTACAGATGGATGTTGTTAGAATAATGGCTGCAGCACAAGTTCTCTGTTTCATTTTGAATGTGACCTAATTTGGGGAAAATTTCTGGTTTACCTTCAGAGAAGACAGAAACCTCATTCTATCTCAGTTCTTGCACCATGACTGTTCTCTGGTGGATCCAGCATGAAATGGTTACAACAGAGAACCAGACAAGTTTTGTTCTAATTTTCAGGCAGATTATTTCAGCCTTGCCTACATATTAGAAATTGGGAATGAATTTTGAGTCATTAATACACACAAAGTGTTTTTCACACCAATTACCTGTCCTTGCCATATTCAACCATTGAAAAATTTTATAAGCATTCCAGTAAAAACAAGCATATGACCCCTTCTCTGGAAAAAGTACTCAAATGTATCCCAAAAGTATTTAGGTTTAACAAACCAGTCCTCCTTATTGAGCAGTCCTTTTTAGCCTCCCAAGCAGCACACCATGGAAACAGTTTCAGTCCCTAAATCCTGATTCATTCTATCCCTGTTATCACTGGTGGATAGCAAGGACACAGCCTTTCTAAAGTGCAAAGATTTTCAGTATTAAATAAAACATTAGCAAAGATCCAATGGCTTCAATATGGAAAATTAGATAAGCTCAGTTTCTAAAACAGTTAAAATCACAATAAACAATTTCCTGAAGGCATGACAGCAACTGAAATCCCCAGAGTTGTTATCTTCTTGTGGATGTACTTGGACTACACAGGAAGTTATTGGCTGATGAAAAAAAATTTTCTCTCTGAAATTATATAGCCTCTGCATTGCAGGAAGTTGTCAGCATTATCAAATTGCTCACTCTGACATGAATAATAAATCTATGATTCCACAAAACAGTTCGGTAATGTCATTTACATTTTTCTGAGTTTTATGAGGAACAGATTCTCTTAGTTTGTGTTATGGTGTAAAATACTCCATTTATAAGTTCTGCTATTACAAAACCAAGAGTTCTCATTACTGTTTTGAAAGTCATATTGCAAGCAAAGAAATCAGCCAACAGACAGATTGAATAATCTATTTCCTCTAAACACAGGAAACATTATCCCTGTTATGGACATAATTTTGTGATAAGGACTCTACCTGAGCAGTGTGGTGTGTTGGGGACACAGCCACCCACAACTCTTCCCTTAATGAGAGTCTCAGCCATGACAAAGGAATCCATGGGAATCTAGCATTCCATCCATCTAAAGCAGGACTCATACTGAGTCTTGGGAGCTGTACTAAGCTGAATAGTTTTATTTTAGACTATTTTTCACATAAGAAACACTTCCATAAAGTTTGTCAAGAAACAGATTGCAAACATGCAAATTAAATCTACCAAATTTCTTGAAGAGCATGGAGAAAGAGAGAACTGATTCTATGGTCCTGACCACTTTCTGTTTTTTAGAAAATGTGAATTTAACCAGAGGAACTTGTAAATTATTTGTGGAAAGAATTATTCTGTGTTTGAAAGTTCCACCAAATGGGAGAAAGAGTGAGAATACATTAGGTAGCAAAAAATCATTTACTCTGTGTATCTACTTGCAATCCTACTGAAAAAAAACCCAACCAAACCAAAAGGAAACCCTCCTCAGGGACTGCTTTTGTGTACATGTGCCTCTGAAAATGCAGGATTTATATCTCATTACACCATTAAGAAGGTTTTCTGAGATTAAGAGAAGATAATCAGCTTTCAAGTTTCTCCTGAAAACAGAAGTCAGATCTAAAAGCCATACTGACAATGAACCAGACACTCTTCACAGGTAATGCAATGAGTAACACAGGTAAGACAGAAGGGAAGTGCTGGCCACACACCAGTGTCACTTTACTGTTGGGAAAGCTTAAAAAACCTCTTTATCCATACTATTATGCACTAAGTCAAGAACTACCCAAACAGAAATTGCTGGTGAGTTTTTATATTATGATTTCTATATCCTTTATTTACTTCCTGTAAAACTGTTGCTAGTTTCTGACTTTCTTCCAAGCTCCAAATTATTTCAAAATGTGGCAATCCCATTCAGAAAGTGATGTTTCATTTCAGGAGCTCCACATGTGTGTAAGCTCACACAAGCTTAGTGGATCCAGCTTTGAAATCATTTTTCAAAGTGACACACAAAAGGATCACATATGGTTCATATGAAAAATGACTGAAAAGTTTAAGGGTATTAACTTTCCAAAATTTTGGTAAGAAGCAACATTTTCTAAAGATGGTTGCAAAATTCTCAAAGTTGCATGACATTACAGCCCCTTATCCCTTCTATTAATCATGACTAATGTCCAACAGTATTTTTTGAGAGTTATGTGAAAATACAGGCTGCTCCTAAACCATGTTTTCCTCTTCTCTGTTACAAACTCTCTCTAAATTCTCAATAGTTTGAGTTTGTGTTCAGGAAAACAGCAAACAAGCAATCATATCACCCAGATTTATCAGACTCCTCGTTTACTATGGCAATGTTTATATTTCATAGGTAAAAGAAACAGAACTAAATCTGACATTACAAGGGAAAAAGAAAGATAGCATTTTTTTGCTCATGCTACATCCTGCAAAGAGAGTTCTCCCTGTACTGGGCTGTTCAATTCTGAAGACAGCATTTTAAAACTAAACCCCAGAACTGCTCCCCAGGTTGGAAGCAATCACAGGTATTTTTGTGCTAGACATAACAGATATTTTGTACATTAATATCACTTGTTTTAACTGCTAACAGACATTGACTTCTTAATCCTGGTAGCTTTTATTTATATTAAATTTATAAACTCCTAGTGTTAGCTAAGCTGCATCTCTTTTCCAGCCTCTGAAGGATAGTTTGAAGCATCACTGAGAGACTAAATGATGATGCTAAATGCCTGGCCTTTCTAAAAGAGACACACCAAAAGTGGAGAAAAAATGATTAAAATTGCTTAACATCAGAAATCTTCTCTGTAAATTATTGAGTGAAGTAGTGCTACTTTTTATTAAGTTTCCCTCTTGTGCATTGAAACCCCCTTCAAAAAGATAACCACATATTCTGAGCAGGAACACAGCTGGCCAAAACACTCTGGAGTTTTTTTTTGGAGGCAGAAGAGAGGGGAGGGAAGTGCAAGTGTGTAGACCATAGTAATTCTGGGGGGAGTTGTATTCTTTCTTTAAACTGTGTTATAGCAATTTCCTTGCCCATCTGTAAACAAATATCAAAGGACAGGCGAGACAAAGAAACTGAGCAACTTGATTTTATCTGAGAAGTCTGGTTAGTCTTTGAATTAGCAGTCTAATTTATCTGCTAATTCCACTTCTTAATCAAAAAGCTGTCTCGAAGTCAGACATTAGCATATATCATCAGTTTGTCAGCTGGAGAACAAAATAGTAAACCTTGCTTCCCTCATAGCACCAATGTTAACTAAGCATATAAATGAGAAAATATGTTACAATACTCAGGAATGCAAGAGGAAAAAATGTAATACAGAACACAGAAAATAACTGAATTCTTGTAGTCACACGAGGAAAAACTATGTTCTGTTCAAAGCAAAGTTTTTACTGTTCATATTTAAAAACAGCAACTTTTGAGAGAAGGATGTATTTTTACATTTGAAATATATAATAATATTAAGTCTGAAAAATACCATAATTAGCTCTGCTTTCTTTAGTACCCACTGTGAGGAACATGATGGAGCTAATCAGTATTTCCCAAACTGCTCCAGTTTCATCAAAAATGAGGCACCAAATTCTACAACTGCCCTATTTTTTGTTACTTAAAAAAGAACAACAACAACCAGCAATATCTGTGTTCATCACAGTTTCAAGTTGGATTCAGGAACTGTGAGATGGCCTCTTTGGATGCTCTGCATTATTTATTTGGAAGCCAAGAACAAATCACTCAGCTAGGCAAGAGCAGATAATAGAGAGCAATAATGTGTTACTAGATATCCATCATGCTTTAGCACTGCTTTTAGTACCTTAGACACTGACACTTGTTGGCCCATCTTCAATATTTTAATCTCAACATGAATGTACTGGAAAATGAAAGAAACTGAAATGGGCTCTCCTTATTATGTTGCCACCAAGAACATTGATTAAGTGGCCAGGTGAGGGGCTGCTCTGGCACATCCTGTGAAACCAGCTGCAGGTTTTCCAGGAGTAAAAACAGCAGCTGTTGTCACCCCACCTTAAATAATATTTTTGTGTTGGAAGAACTAAGCCAGAAAAAAAATCCCAACTTTAACACAGAAGTTGCTACTCTTGAAAAATGTTCACTTTGTCCAAATATATCATCCAACTTCAGTTAATCCTCAGAACTTTAAGCACATTCTCATTTCTCAAGCCATTTCTCTATCTCAGCATCTGTCTCAAAAAGGAAAATTGTTTCAAGACTTTCTGTCTCCATGCTCCTCCTTAAAGGCTGAAGCAACTACAAAGAGGTATTTGCAAGATGTAAATGGCATCAACAGGGAAAATGAGGAACTCATCCCAGGACTAGTTCAAATTGGCTGCCCTGAATGGATGTTAACTAATGGTGATAGTCTCAAAGTATTCTTAAAGTCAAAAAAAGCTTATGGTCACAGAGTTCAGCTCTAATTCTCCTTACAGAATCCACTCTTAACAGCAAGATTCCACACACTGTAGATTCCCCCACACTGAGATAGCAGTTTTTTTCAAGGTTTACTAAAAAAGGCATGAATGGTCAGGTTAATTTTCAACTTCAAAACCTGAGTAACATTTCTAATAATTTCATAAAAAAAGTTCCTATATGCAGACCAGTTTTTTAAAGGAATATAGCTCCTACAGGGATTAATGGCTAGAGTTCTTATCTCAAAATTATTTCTAATGGCCTTGGTTAGCAATTATTGCACTCTGTAAGATCTCATAAGAAGTCAGCAGTCTTTTGATAGCAGATGGCAAGTCACAAAATGAATCTGCAGAGATTTTTCAGATTCTTTATATAGTAACCACAATGTCCTTTGTATAGAAAGTGTCATTTCATACTCCTTGAAACTAAAATTGGTTAAACACACATTAGAATTCTGGACACAGTGCTCAATGTAGTTTTGATATTTAGTGCTAGATGTGCTACAAATTTCCTTTAGAAACCCCAATGCCACACTTACTTATCTTTCATTTACTCTAAAAATAGAAAAAAAAAAGAAAAAAAAAGAACTCAGTTCCCATGCATTTTTCAATTTGAAGGATTTTTTGTAAGGCTATAAATGTTTCTTTAGAACAAAAAAGATGAGGGGCTGACACACCATGAACAATGCAAGTAACTTTCTGAATTAAACAATTCTGGAAATTTTAGCAGCTGCTTATGTGTTGTGAACATGATACCAACCTAAATTCATACAGAGTTCCAAGAAAAGATTTTGTTTTGGGTAGGTAAATGGGTAGAAAATTCTAATTGAACAAGATTTCAAACCTAACACTAATGTTGAAATACACAGACTCATATTTAATATATCTTTCCCTTCGTTCCTCCCTTCTTTTTACTACATGTACTTATTTATGTTTATGTAGGAGCTCTTCTAAGAGATTTGACTTCAAATTAAAAAAAAAAAAAAAGGAAAAACCCCGCTCCTCAATGCCTACACAAACTATTTAGAACCTGTTTGTACTTCTCAATGACTTTCTAGCTTCCATATAGACTAACTTTTAAAAAGTCTTAGTCTGTAATTATTCCTTTATCTGCAGTGCTACCTAGAGCTGCCACATCTGCAACAGCATATTATGGAAATGATTTTAACAAATCACATTTTTTAAAGTTTGACTTTTATCCCTCTAGAACATCACAGATGACCTTTCATGTAATAGAAATAAAAGAACATGAAAACATCTTTCTTGCCTCCTAACAACAAAAGTTTATTAAGTTTCTTTCTTTCCTGCCATCCCATAAGAAAGCAGAAAATTATTTCCAGCATAGAGCTATAGGTATTGTTCTATAATGACAACATGGGCTCTATTTGACTTAAGTATCATCAGTAACTGAGTTTCTGGAGTATTGAGACCCTCAGCAGAGCTCATTTACTTTGAAATATTCCTATTGCAAAGTATCATAAGGAATCTTTTATTAAGCTTTTTTGCTCTACCTGCTTTGTGATAGGAATCCCTCAGCTATACGGTTTTTAATCTGTAACCTTAAAAAAAAAAAACAAAACAAAGAAATCCCACCAGCACCAAACCCCCCACAACATTGTTTTAACAGGAGTATTAATGAGATACAGCGACAAATATCCTAAAGACTTTGTCCAAAGCCAGAAAATACAAGGCAAATTGTTGGGCATTCCCTGAAGGAATGGACAACATGCTAATTTGCTACACCATGGAGAGTGCAAAACCTATGTTAGTCCCCCAACAATATTATTGTATCCCTCTGAGGCATTACACAGCACTGTACATCTCACACTGAAAGTGAGATTTTACTTGGGCTTTTTGTGTTTACATAATTTATTTTTTTTTTATTCAGAAATCATTAAGAAAAGTCTATTGACAGATGTGACTGTCCCAATGCCAGCCTTGGTGGCAGACAGGGAGGCAGCCAGGGGAAGGGATGCTCCCTTTCTCCAGATTCTTCAGGCTGGGCAGCTCCAGAAAGGAAGACATCTCTCCTTTCCTCACACTGAAACAGTTAATTTGGGCTGGGAATGGCAGAACACAGGGAGGGAAATAGAGTCTCCTTTGCTGCTATTTCCAAAATCCCTGAGAGAGAGAAGTATTTGTACAAATATAAAAATGTTGTTACCATAATAGCCTGCCTAACACTCTTTTTTTGCCCTCTACAGCAAAATTGGTGTAGAAATGAGGTGCCTGTGCCTGAGTGGACCATTGGACCTGCTCACTGAAGCCCAGTGTTTCTAAATTCCTTCTTGTCTCTGGATTTTGTTCCTCCATGTCTCAAACAATGATTACTTGGGCTTGGCTGTGTTGAGCCTGTGAACAACATCAAACATTTTTTGTGGCTAACACAGGATCGAATATTTGCAAGTCTTCAGTACAAGGGAGACAGTGGTTTCTGCAAGAGGGATCAATGACTTTCATCAATATTATTTCTGCAAAATGTTAATGATAAGAATGACATTAAGTCAAATTGATCCAAACAAAAGTAAGCACTTGGTATTAATATATCCAGTATATTCAAGCCATATTGGTGCTAGAATAAAGGAAAAAGATCAATTCAAGCATTGCCAAATAATAAGTTGCTAACAATCAAATTAACAAAAACCAGCTAAGTATGTGTAAGATGTCCTTTATCAGCTGGGTTGCTTTGATGAAATTGCACACTGAAAGATTTTTAATCTTATTTTTTTTCAAAATTTAAGCAATCAATTGAACAAATATAGGAAGTTAAATTGAAAAAAAAACCAAAACCATAGTAGCAGGGGGATAAGTTTTTCCCTGTCCTGCTTCAGTAGTTTTTTTGTATTACTTCTCCCAGTCTTATTTCAGCATGAATGTGACTTTTATTATATTACAACAGCTCAAGACCCTCAAATGACTTTTTCTCAATCAATTTTTCTAAAATCAGCATCCAAGATGCCTTCATGGCAAGTTTCCAGTATGAAAGAGCAATAGTTTTTCCAACTGGTAAGGTCACTCCACAGTTCTTCCTGGTTGGATGCTTATCACTTAGGAAGCTTACAAACAGTTAAAAAGGGATGTGAGTGAACTGGAGATTTGTGTCTGCTGCTTGCTCCAAAATCTCAGCTGGGAGGTTTACACGTGAAGTTGCTCTTGTGACTAAAAGCAGGTGTCAGGAGATCTTAGAGCTGCTCTTGCAAGAAACAAACTTTGAGCTGCAGTGAAGCTTCTCAAATACTTTCTCCATGGGGTCACAAAGGGAACCTGACAGATTATCTGCTTAATGCTCAAAATGAACTCCAGCATTTTCAAATGAAATAGTCCATAAGGCTGACAAAGCACTATCATCACGAGTCATTATAAAGTCATCGTCGTTACTGCTCTACCACAAAATCTCAATAATGAAAAAATAAAGATCTCATTTTATTATGCTAAAATAAACACTGAAACAAAGTAAATGGCAACTGGCATGCAATAGTGCATAATTTATCCACAGCTACTTACACTGGGGTTATTATTACATTACCCAAGAGTCTGAAAAAGTACCCACTACAAACATGGCATCTACTGTAATCCGGTCAGAATCTCATATTTAAAAGTATTATTTGGAAAGTAAGGAAAAAATTAAATTAATTTTGAATACATAAATATTCCTAGAAAATGCTGTTATTTCACATACTACCTCTGTTTTCCCAGACTTACATATAGAATTGTGACATTGCACATTCAATATTTTTGCTGCAGAAATACACTACATTAGCATAACCAATCTCAAACTAAAAAAAAAAAACCAACCCAAACCACCAAAATTATTAAAAAAAAAAAAAAATGAAGTAAAGCATATCACCAGGAAAGAATAAAAAGCAGAAGACATATTACTATGGTCTGAATAATGTCACAGTCCATTATTGATTAAAATGATTTTACCTTGACATTTCATTCATCAGATTCCATTTCTCATTACACACAAACCCTTAATATTTATCAAGCTTACACAAGGCTTTTCTTCTCATCAAGCAACGCATTTCCTCTCTCCTCTTTAAAACTAGGTTATATTATGTTGAAGGGTCCACACCGTCTTTGAACTCTCTCCTTCTCACACTTGACCTCACTACCATCACTTTTTATCTCATTATAGTGAATGTTATTAAGTATTTATGTCTAACAAGGTGATTTCAATGGTTCATCCTTTTAAACAATCCTGTGATCATTTTCTGTTAGCAGGAAATAAAGACATTTCATTAAATCAAGATCTATTTGCTACCACTCAGAATTAATATTCTTTCTAGTCAGGACATTTAAGACCTTCAGCATATACAATTGCAATGCATTTTTGATGGTTAAAGATGGAATTGTCCAATCCTCAGACATCCAGCATGCACATATATTTCAAAGAGTGATTTTAAATTTTTACAGAATGTAGACTCAATGCATTCGTTAAAGGAACAAGTTAACCCTGGCATTCATTATACTGTTATTATGGATGTCTAGGGAAAACAAAGAAACCTTCAGGTGCATAAGAAGTTTGCTCTAGATTAAATAAGTCTCTGTTATCACCCTTTTGAAATGTATTACATTGACATACACCCCATATTAATGCTTATTATTTCTGGAAAAAGATGTAAAACTAATTAAAAAAAAGAGATTACCCTGGCAAAAAGTGCTCGTATGTAAAAGGTGATTCTGCATTCTGTATTAGTAAACCTTCCCCAAAAACTCGCAGTAAAAGTATGCACAATACAAGCAAAACCATGTAAAACCTCAGTTCTGATATATTTTGCAGCTCATGGAAAATCTTGTATTCATTTCATTAACTTTTTAACCAAATTTCATAGGATTAGCAATAAAACCATTTCACCTTATAGAGGTTATCTAGAAGACAAAGTGCTACCTACTCTTAATACTAAACACAGTCCTGCTTTATCTCTGCGTTATTATACACATCACTGGACTTTATCACTACAAACCAGTTGTGTTTGCAGAACTTCATCAAAAAACCTTCAGTTTTTCTTTTTCTAAATAGACTGACAGGCTTATGATCCTCTCACTCTTAATCTTTAAAACAATTCACAGCTTGGAAATACTCCAACCAAACACAATATACTGACTGGTAGAAAATCTATTGACCAAAGCAAAACAAACAACAGCACTGCTACCCTCCCCAGTAAAAATACACCCAAATTTCACCTGAATTATTCCAATGCTTAACAACCTGAGCTTTCAAAACCACCTTTTCTTTTATAAACAGTCTTTTCTGTTTCAGAGCATAAAAATGAAAAAAGCTTTGTTTTCTTCTAATATTTGCCCAGCTGTGGCAAAGAACAAAACCAAGTTAAAATATTTATGCTTTTTTTATAAACTGCATTTAAAACATTTTGAACCTATATAATTTAATGTGTTTGAGACTAAAAAACTAATATTTGACCAATATCAGAAATTCTCCTCACACTAAGTCATTTTAGACTTTGGCTTCAGGAACACAATACAGTTAATATGGCTTGATCATTTCCCTTATAGGCTGAACATTAAACTTTTAAGTTTCAGCACAGCTGGCCAGTTTCTGAGGTTTCCTCCCCCAAAAATCATAGCTGGAGAATGATGAAGTATAATACAGCATACAGCAAGCACATGGTATGTAAGCACATGTAAAAGATATTGCACAAGAATTTGACACTAACAGCTACATTACTTCCACTCCCAAGAACTAAAACAATCACTTGTAGCAAACTGGCCACAGTAAAGCAGTGGTCGATAAAAGCAATCATGCCAGCTAAATTGTAGCTGAAGTCAGTGGCACAATTATTTTTATTTTTAAAGCAGTGACATACCAGTGAAAACATTCCACTGAAGATGAAGAGTCTGGGAAGAATCTATAAAGCAGATCCATCTGGAAGAGCAGCTGAAATAGTGAACAGAATGAATTTCCCACTTTTAGGTGTCTTGCATAATTTCTTAACCCTTGCCCTTAGATTTCAACAGATCTCTTCAGTCTAAGGCTTTCAGTATTTAACTACCAGCCCTAGATAAATACCTGAAAAAGGGGCCCAGTTGTCTGAGCCTCTTTAGACCCTATTCAGACAAAAATGAGCCATTTTCCCCACATACAGTACTTCTGTTCAGCTTAATCTTTACCTTTCTCTTTGGCTGTCTTTTAGATTTCATCTGTTGATATTGCACTTTCTGCCTTCAAAATAGAAATTATTTGTGTGTTGGTGCATATTTATGAGAAACAGCAATGTGTAAGAACTCAAGCTGTGAGGAAGTCTTTACCCTGAGATCCCTGTGGTCCCTCAAAACTCTCCTCAGCTGTTGCAAACCCACAGGAGACCTATTTGTTTATGGAAGTATGCCAGGTGTTTCTCTTTCATAAATATTTAATTAATCAATCTTGTGAGGAAAAAATGCAGCCTGCACAACACTCCCGGTAATGAATATGTGTTAGCTGTCTCGATTTTTTCCCCTCAGAAGCTGATTAGTTATGTCATTTGTAAAAGAAAGCAGATCCATTGTATTTCCAACAGGGAAGCAGAGCACAGTGGTTTTGGGGGAGAAGTTTGTACCAAATAAGACACAGAAAAAGGGGACTAGTAAAAACTATAGCAGGAAGGGGGTGCCACAGGCCAGTGGATTTGCAAAGATGTGTTTTCATTTTATCATGGTGAAGAGTCAGTTCAAAGGGATGCAGGAAAGCCCCTCACCTGGGTATATCAGGTCACTTTACTGAGTCCTGCTATTGTGGCCAGGCAGCCCCTCCTGAGATCTGAGACCCTGTCCCCTCCTTTCACCCATGAGAACCTTTGGGTCACATCTCAGTGGGTGTAAGCAGCACTAAACATGAACTCATTTATAAAGAAAAATAAAAGCATATCTGAGGGAATACTGGACACACTGATGGGCAATTAGATCTCAGTAAGTATAGATTATCAAAGCCTTTAAATTTCTTTACATTTTCTAGAAGTACAGTTTCAATCATGTGGTTAGGAATATAATACCCTGATGCAGGAAGACAAAGACACCACCAGATCACAATTCCAAGGACCTAAGATTGATGCCTGACTCTGCATGGTAAAAATCTACTTAAATAGCAACAAAGAACTCTGTCACACATCTGCCATGCTCAGGGTTTGCCTGGGGTTGGGTTTGCCTGGGGTTGTGCACAACTAAATTAAAGCTGAATAAATTTGCTAAAGCTTTAACTACTCAAAGGACTGAAAAATATGAAATAGCCAAAAGGAAATTTAAGGTCTGGTCAATGATAAACAATACAGTTACAAACCAAAAGAAATCTCAAATGACCCTTACTTTGTGTTTTACACTCTTTTTTGGGCCTACTTTCTTCCTGGATAACACACATTACTTTTTAATAGATAAAAAATGTGAAAATAAAAATATAATATATATAATTCTTTAATTAAGGGAAGGTGTGTAGGTGGCACTTTAACAGGGGCTTAGTCCTTGGCAGTGCTCAGCACTGGCATCAGGGGTTTGGTATTTTTCTTATTTAGCAACTTCACACAGTCATAGTTTCTTACACTGGGGCTAAAACACAAAAATAACAGCTGAAAACAGTCACACAGTCAGTGTCACTGGGGCCAGGCTTTAACTTCTGCAGATTGTTACTTAGGAATTAATTATTAAAAAAAACCCCAAAACAAACAAAAAAACACCAAAACAAAACAAAAAAAACCCAAAAAAACCAAAAAAAAACCCAACCCCACAAAACCCCCCAAAACAAAACCACAAAGAAACAAACAATGCATTTTCAATTTTGCAAAAGGAGGTATTTTAGCTGATCATATAATAGCACCATATTTTTATACCAATTCTCACAGGGAGTAAGGTAATAGTGACCAAAAAAGCTCTAAACTAAGGAAGTTTTAGTTCCTGTACTCAGACATTTACTTAAAGCACAAGGTTTGTACTAATAATGGTTAGCATTATTTAACTATTTTTAATAATATTTTAAGATCTGTGGTGGGGACTGAACTACTGCTGGCAACAACATATTTTAGCCTTGCTGCACATTTTGCAGACGTGGCTCAACATACAGTACTAATCTGGCTCCTGCTTAGGCTATTCTACTTGTAAAAACTTGAATCCAAGTACTTCTTGGTTCTGGATAGCTGCACAAAATTTACATCAGTTCAGGCTGGGATTTTCTCCTCACAACCTTTCAGTTACACGAGGAAAGAAGAGTAAAATTTTCTATTGTAATTTAAACATGGCAAGTCAGTCTATGACATTTCATTGTAGGGATGAGTTCAGCACTCATCCCTATAATACAGATTTCTCCTTTTCTGGATTCCTTGGTTTAACACATATCATTCTTCTCCCCTTCGTTGTTTGCTTGGAACATCTCCCCTTCTCAATTGTAAATAAAAGAATACATATTTCTTCTCATTTTCTCTCCATTCTGAGCTCACAAAAAGTAAACATATGGAGCCAAAGTTGTGCACATGAAAACAAAAACATCAGTCACCTAAAATACATCTAGTTTTAAACACAGAAAAAAGACAATAAAACTACTATTTCATAATTCCCTTTGCTTTATAAAGTCAAAGTCAGTGTATGGTACAAAACTGTGCCTTATATGACACAGATACCCATTAAAAAGACACGGTTGGCACTTTAAAGCACACTGTTCATTAGCAGATTTCAGTGTTTCCTCAAGTGATTATTTAAAGGACCATTGAATACAAAATGATGGTGGCAGAATAATATGAAGTAGCATAAAAAGCTTACAACTGGTGACATCTTAACTTGAAACACTTGACTGTAAAAAATCTTACTTTTCCCATGAATGGTTCTTGCACCTACATAACTCAAATAGAAATGCAAAATAAACCCCCCCAAAATACCTTTCAAATTAGCTGTACAAGCCCTTTTTCATTTAAAAATATGTTTCACATTTACACCCTTGTACTTCATGCAAAATATAAACAAATTAAACTTGTGGAGAGAAACTGTTTTTACAGTGATGAAAGGAGAAATCAAACGAAGAGAAATCATAAATGGGACATCATCTTAAAAAATAAAAAAAAAAAGGCAGGCCCCTGCCCCCCCAAAAGGCAGTATGTAGAGCTTTATGGCTTTGATATTATCTAAACTGACTGGTTCTCTTTAGGATATCGCATTTCTAAGGTTTTGTGAGAGATATTGGTTGAGACATCCTTGAAGAACTGCCCCAGAAACCTGAAATTTCCTTATTGTTTATGTATCTATGCTGCAAACCACCATTCTTCACCACACTTCTCCCCCTTGCATCTCTTCCAGAATATATTTGGAGTATAGTTTAAGCTAAATACAAAGGCTGACTGGCTTTTCCAGTGGCAGAGAAAGCAGTACTTAGTACTGAGTGAATTCTCAGCCAAAAAAGGGTACCTGTAGTGCTACAAACCTTCTAAGGCACTGTCAGTCTCACCAGAAAACCACGGGCATGTTTAGGTTTGTGTCTGACCATGTTAATTTGAAGGAGTCACTTAAGAGTAGGAAAGGTTATTTGGTAGCATATGGGATCAGTTACCTTGTTATTCCCTCTTTTATTTTATGCATCTTGACCTTTTCCTGCTATCCCAAGAGGAAACTAATGTGATCTCAAAGAAACATTCAGCCACTGGTATAACATTGCTCTGCAGCTGAATTGCACAAGGACTCAGTTACAATATTTATGTGGCTGAGGTTTCTTAAGGGAACTTCTGGGGCTCAATATGACTTTTGCAGAAATTTGTTAATATTGTTAACATAAATTTAGTCTGGGAATACTGTTTTAAAATATCAATTCTTTCTCAGAAAATAAATGGATTAAAATCTGTCCAGTGTTACTACAGCAATAATTATAATCTCAAAGGGTGTAGTTGTGTTATAAGGCTCCCCAGTGGATAAACTGCAAGGTTAGTTTTAGTGAGAATACTTATCTGCTACTGAAAAATAACACAATACTAGTTTTAATGCATCATGCCCTAGCATTCTTATGCAATTGAGGTTTTGTTTCCACTTTTATCACTTCAGATAAAATTGAGACAAAGAAAAACATCATCACTGCCAGCAATGACATGCAAGAAAAAAATATATGAAGAACAGGACAGATTGGGAAAGAAGATTATAAAAAATAGTGATATGCACAACAATGCATCCTACACACACCCTCAACAAAACAACAAACAAACAAAACAAGAAAAAAGGAGGTGGATATATAATGAAATGTTATGCAGATCTTTCATAATTTCCCTGGTAGATCATCCTGCCAGTGGTACCCCAGCTCCAGAAAGTCCTGTAGCACCATCCACGAGAGCATCAGCAAATCTACATTTCATTAGCAGCAGCAAACAGGGATCCTGGTGATGCAGTGAGTCAGACTTGGTGGTTCACTCCAGCCAAGAGCCTGAGGAAATTGCTCCACTTCCTTGCTTTTCCTGCCTGCATCCCAGTGGAACTCTCTGGGACCTCTAGGCTTCATCCTAGCTCTAGCTGTTACTCTTACAGAAGTGTAGAGAAAATGTAATGATCAGTGAGAATGCTGGAGGAACTTGACAGAGAGAAACCTGGTTCCCTGGAAGTCATGGTGTGTACATTCTCTAACATGGTACATTCTCTAGCGCATGACAGATCAGTTATTCCAAGGAAAAAGCCTTCCCCCTTGGCAGGGCGCTCTTGGTCCCTTTTTCCCTCAGGACACCAACAAAGTCCCTCTTCACCAGAGGTCTGTCTGCTGCTCAGATGCTTTTCTTACAGAAATGCAAGTTTGTAAGATAAATTTTTGAACCACACTGATATATATGAACACACTGAGTTCCAAAACACCTATTTCTTTAAAAGTTTTTTTCTTCTTTTGTATGGGACTGAAATTGCAACTTAATAGAGCCCGAACACGGATAGAGAGAAAGGACTGCATTCTGACAGTCTTACACAGCTTATGTAAGATTCTTTCCTTGGGAAAAGGGCTCCATAGTATTTAGGGAAAGGACAGGAAGGGTCACACAAAAGGTTTGGTACAGACAAGACCAAGAAGGACCAATGGTTTCTTAGTGGAAAGCTCATGCCAGCCAGAACTGAGTAAAGAAATCAGACAAAGCCTTGTCTTTGCTGGAGTCACAACAGAGTAAACTGCCCCCTGGATTACAGTTATCATTAGACAGCTCAACTGGCCAGTGCTAGCAACAGGTCACTAATGCTGGCTCCTTCTTAGGGCAAATCCTGCTACATGTGCTGGGCATAATGCTACAGTGCAACAGAACTCCCTTTAAATCTGTTTCTGTGGTTGTCAATATTCCCTGGAATACAGTATACAAGGCACCAAAACAGAAACTAATGACATTCAGAGTTTGGGAGGAAAGGCAAACCCATGGTGAATTGTATATCTCCACTAATGGACCTTGCATGGGTGTCTCTGATCCATACCAACCCATTGCTTTATGTCACCCTACACTCAACCTAACAAAAAAGAAATTTCTCCATAGTGGAGGAATACAGAAAGTGGTTAAAATGAAAGCAATGCAGTACTGGGTGCCACAAAACAAGAAAGATACAGAGATGTCAGAGAGTAACCAAGGGAGGGTTACAGAAGGTGAAGGGACTTGAGGGAAAGCGTGTGAGGCGTGGCTAAGGACACTTGGTCTGTTTAGCCCGGAGAAGAGGAGACTGAGGGGAGACCTCGTTGGTCTTCAACAGCCTCATGAGGGGAAATGGAGAGGCAGACACTGATCTTTCTCTCTGACAGGTGACAGGACCTGAGGGGTGGCATGAAATTGTGGCTGTGTCAGGGGAGGTTTAGACTGGATATCAGGAAAATGTTCTTCACCCAGAGAGTGGCTGGGCACTGGAGCAGGCTCCCCAGGGAAGTGGTCATTGCATCAAACCTGACAGAGCTGAAGAAGTGTTTGGAAAATGTCATCAAGCACACGGTAGGATTCTTGGGGTATCCTGTGCAGGGCCAGGAATTAGACTTCAATGATCTGTGTGGATCCCCTTCAACTCAGGATAATCTATGATACCTTAATTTTCCTCTGAGTGTAAGAGACACTGCTAAAAAAAGTCCCATCACACACAAAAAATGTGTTAAAGAAGACAATGAGAAGACATGACACTGTGGTCTACACTGTCGTTGCTCTTCATTGCTGTCAAAAAACCTTATACTCTAAAATGATTGGTTTCAGAATCAATTCAACCTGTTCTCAAATAAGCTTTTCTTTGTAACTGTAACATCAAAAAATTATTCTGTTTTATTAGGAAAAAGTTGATTTTTTTTCCCCAGAAATTGATCAAATCTGAGTGGTTCTCTTTCCTGATACAGTTAGAACATTTAAACAAGGCTATAGTAAGAAAGCTAACACAATATAGTTATAGAACGGATATTTTTTGAATCTTTGTGAAAGATTAATGATAGTTATAAAAAGCAAAGCTTACTGATCTGTTATATGACAGACAGCAGCAAATAAAAAAGCAGATTCAGGACTATTAACAAGTATAATTATATTCAGTCATTCCTTTTAAAATTGCTTAAAGCTCAGCTGGATTTAATATTTCCTTCAATCAACAACATGCAGGATGTGCGGAAGAATAAATTATGATTAAAATACAGACAATATGAAGCAAGGAGATGTAGACCATTAATTTAATTCATGACATTTTCAACACCACTTTTATGAAAGTCATGGATTTTATTCAAATGGACTTTATAGAGCTTTTGAAGTAAGCAGTCTTTGAAGTTCCTCCTTTATTTGTTGTTACACTTATCATGAAATGTCAAAGAAAAATGGTTTATTACTATCAGAGGTGCTTTATTACTCATTTTAGGGGGATTATCAAAATGAGAATCTCCATCCAAGGACAGATTTATCAGGTCATAAATTTTGCACATTATTTTGATAATAAAAATTGGCATTGTAATTATACATTTCCCCCAGATACTTCCTCTGGAAGAATAAAAGCTGACAAAAACTCTACCACCTTATGAGAGTTTGACTTAGCCTACACTCCTTTTTCCTGCATAATTAGACAGGAAAATAAATTGTTAAATATAAAATGTTAAAAATAAAGCTTGATATTCATATAGTCAGTATCTATGAACTAGACTATGTTGTTATATAAGTTTCAGCAAATTTAAAGGGAGGTTTTGAATTCTAACCTTGAATAAAGATTTTTCTTGCTTATTACCATTATTAGGAGGGTTTTGAATTGTTTTTATAATATTATAGCTACGAGTCAATAAGGGTTGATCATAAAAATTAAAAACCCAATTATATATTGAAAATTATATCTTTCAGCAAAAATTATCCATTTCTAGAATGGTTTGGGAGAGGAAATATGGGAAGGAAAGAAGATGCCATTATTGTCAGAAGGATGTTTTAATTTTCACTTTTGCTTCAGTGTCAAATGACAGGGATGTAGAATTCTATCAATTTCTGTCCAAGATTAATATATCGTTACTAGGACAAAAAAATAAGCAAGATGCACACAAACTTGCCCTGAATTCTCATTTAGGGTTAAAAATTGAATTCTGAAGTGCTTAATCTAGAAACAGCTACCTTATAAATGGAATTCTGCTTCTGAAAAATCTTTTGCCTTTTTCTTGGGGAGGAGGTTGAGTGTGAGAGTTTCAGAAATGTGAAACAAGTGCAGGGTTTAAAATTTCTTGCAAAATAAAGCTTTTCGACCTAAAACCTCAAAACAGTCAGAAAGCCAGGTCTCTTGAATCTTGTCAAAATTTTGAATCTCAATCCTTAGAAAACTTTATGGGCAAGAAAAAATATTATGGTCTTCCCAGTCTTTGACAGTTCAAGATATTTCTTTAAATAATGGCTCATGGGAAAACTGCTTACATTATTCAGGTGCTTTATAAAGGCCTATCACTGATTTCAGTTCAAATAAAAGCTACATTGCATAAACTGATTTGAGAAAGTAGATATTTCACTCTCCTACACCAAATGGATGCAAGTCATTGTGAATAGATCCGTGGCCTCTTTTTGGCTCTAAATGAAAGAAACGTTGAGGAGTTGTTTCTAATTAAGACATCATACATTAAATGCACTGCTGAAAGTCAGTCTTGAAGATTTACAAGGCCTTTCATACCGAGAATAATGATAAAGGTGCAGAAAAGCATGTGTTACAGTAAAACCAGTCCAGAGTACTTTTTAAATGGCCAGAAATTAAACCCTCTTGTAGGAAAATATTCTGTCTAGATTTAACATGGCATTGCAAAAGTTCCAGTGAAATCAAGAGAAATATTTTTGTTGTAGGGTTCTGCACAGAAAAAACCTCACCAGGTTACCTTAATTAGATGTTTGAAAGAAGCACAAGGATGTGTGAGTGTATGTGTATTTTTTGTTGTGAAACTCAGATCTTGATTTGAATCAGGGCTTTGATCTCTGTAGTTTTGGATCGTTCATTATAAAGTCAAAGCAAAATCAGAGCAGAAATTCTCCCAATAAGGCATGGTATGCAATTTAGGTCCAAATCTATAACCTCCTTTATATTTAGTGCTGATCTTCAGGCAAATAATTCTCTTCTCACCAGTGCCTGAAATTTCTCTGGGGATGGGGAATAGGAAGAAAAACAAATATCCCAAATGTCACAAAGCCCTCAGCAGACTTCCAGTTGAAACTTTAGCAAGCATGTTGTTGGCAAACATTTACTTTTAGCAATATGCAAAAGTGTTAGGTTTTGGTATATAGATTCTGAAACTAAAATTTGACCTGAAATGTGAGTAAATGGAATTTTAGATCATGTTTGTTATCCACTAAATAATTCATTGTTCCATTTTATACATGCAGCCTTTAATTAACTTGCTGACTCAGACGCATGATACTACTAATCCATTCATTTCCCCAAGCCCACTGAAAAGTATAAAACATGTGTGGGCACAAGCAAAAGACTGTGAGATTATTAAGGAGGAATTTTTAATCAGAAAACCTCAGACAGCTGGATTCTCTTCTCCCAGCTATGAAGACCAGATTGAGGACTGATTGAAAACACCTGTTAACTACTGTCTTTTTCCTGAAGCTGAGTCATAAGCCTGTACAATTATTTTTTCCTGAAATACTGGTCACAATAACAAAAACCAGTTAATAATAATTCTGAGTAAAGGTTTAAAGTAGCTGCATGTATCAAGCACCCAATTTCTGCCTGACAAAAAATATATTTAGTAAAAGAGCCTTCAATGACAAGCAGAACTTGGACAATTTATTCTAAAATATATATATCTGTCTTTATATAAACAAATACGTCTGAAGAGGATGTATTCTTGTTTCAAACCGAATCCTGCCTTAAATATCTGCAAAAATATCCAGCCTCTTTTCTTAGAACAACATTTAATTACATGATGTTCTCTTTTGTCTTTACAGATGCCTTTGTGCCTTCTTCAGGGAAGAACAGATTTTTTCACCAATGAAACACAAAACAAAGGTCTTTCAATAACATCTTACTATATGCTAACACCACATAAACATGATTCACTAAGTAAAGTATTGGGAATAATAATAATAAAAAAAGAACTGTTACAGCAGAACTCCAGTAGCTATCAATTTTCCTTTTCTCTGTTTCAGGTAAGGTATTTCATTTTGCTTGAAGACCTTTTTTCACCATATTACACAGACATAAATTTCACTCCAGCCTATGCTGCATTTGCAAGGCTTTTGATAGAAAAGTATCAATAACTGTTTTCTGTGGACAAACACCATAGGAGTGAGAGACAGATGTAATTCCTTCATTCCCCTCCCTTGATCCTAGTCTACATAATTAAGTATCAGAGTAGATAATCCCTTAGGTCCCTTCATTATTCCAGTCTATTTAATACCAGCATATCACTCTGGGATAGGTTACAGTTCTCTTACAGACCTTAAAATACGTAGGTTAAAAGATTTACAAGGTAACTGAAGTTGTGACCTCCTTCCTGGGGGAAGGGAAGAGGCATTAAAGGAAGGATAATTCAGAGAAATGTGACTTAAGTGCAGCACTAGAGCTATAACCCCTCAAGTTATTTAAACCTTTGTCTTTTTTCACATAGTCCCTGCTGGGTGAAATCTCCAGTTGGCCTAAAAGACTTAATCACCTCTGGCTGGATGAGTATTAGCAGTTCATTTGCATAAGTACTTGTCATTATCATTAAGTGTGTTTGCTTTCAGATATATTTAAGTCCACATTAACTCCTTCTTGCTTGACATTAGGATCTCTCAAATTGGCAGTGGCTGCATTGTATTTCCTCTGAACCAGTCTCCTACTTAAGACATATCTAGGACAGCTGCATTCTTTAAATGCTCATCAAAGGGAAACGATTCCATCTACTGCATGAAAAATTTAAGACACAATTTCTGTACAAAGTCAAGATGTGGTCACAGAGAAATGAAAATACAGGCTCTAAAGCATAAAACAGTGTAGTAAACGGGGTAGAGTAAACCAGTTGCCAGAACATCTCTCCCTGGGGCTCAGAAATCTGTACTTATAATCATGGCTCTACACACATCACTGCAACAGGCAAATTTTGAGTATCTGCAACTGAGTGTAAAGCCAAACCTTAGGGTTAAGCATCCACTCACTGTGTAAGAGATGGAGATTTGCCATTCCTCTGCCATACATTCTGAGAAAACAGCTGGACATACTTGCTTCTGTTCTTCATTGTGTTGGCTGCATGCACCCCATTATGGAAAAAATGTGGAAAAAAAAAATCTTTACTGTGAGGGTGGTGAGGCCCTGGAAAAGGTTTCCAAGAGAAGGTGTGGTTGCTCCATCCCTGGAAGTGTTCAAGACCAGATTGGCTGGGGCTCTGAACAACCTGGGATAGTGGAAGGTGCCCCTGAGCATGGAAAAGGGGTTGAAACAAAATCACCTTTAAGATCCCTTCCAACCCAGGCCATCCTTGGATTCTGTGGACACTGTGAGGAGGTGACACCTCGGGAAGAAGAATCAAAGAGCTCTCAGCAGAACCACAGCACTTGCTGTCTGGGGCTGACAGTCCCACCCTTCCTCGAAGTCTGAGCAACTCTGTGGTAATCCTGGTCATGGACCTTTTCAAGAATCTCTCTCCTTCTGCCCTAGAACATGAACATTTTGGACTTTCCAAGACAAAGACAACTGCCCCTGTGAGATGAGGGCACTGAAGCCTAGAGAATGCAGAATGTTCCACAAGACAAGGAGAGACATTATTTACCTGCTGGTTATGGCAAATAACCAACAGGAGAAATCGGCCTCTAAGGCTTACTTTATGAAGTTCTAGACATTTCAAATTGGTGAAAACAGAAGCAAACTCGAGATGTGGAATGAAATTACGAACCTCAGAAGAAGATGAAAAATCTAATAAGCTAAAAATCACATCCCTTTCACTTGGTCTCCTTCAGGGAATATGAGTCCTGAGAGACTGTTTTTCTACCTAGTTTTGGAGAGCACCCATCTTGAAAAATTCATTACTCTGAAGAGAGCACATTTTCCAAATGAGACAATAGTTTTAACTAAAACTAAAACCAAATTTTGGTGTTCTTCTGCCTAGTAAAGCAGCCTAACAATTAAGCCACTAATATAGAAGTTAAGAAGTATGTAACAGTGGTTTTACTCTAAAAGCATTTAAACATAGTTTTAAAACAAATTTTAAAAATACATTAAAAATATCTTATAAACTTTTTTTTTTTTTTTTTTTTTTTTTAAATAAGAGACTTCCTTCTTCTGACATGTTCCAGAAATGTTCAGACTTTACAGTCTGGAGGGGTATTTAGGTATGAATCTGAGCAGTTTCTGACTTAGTTTTGCAGAAACAGAGAGTGGGTCAGTTCTAATCCTGCCACATGACATTTAACTTATTAAGTGACAAGAACTTAAAAGAAATTTAAAAGAGAGTTTCTCAGGAAGATTAGGCAGCTCTAAACCTTTCGTCTCATCATCTGAGCGTTTTTTGGACCATAATTTTTACTTCAGATATCAGATCCGCAGTTCATGTTTCCAAAATAACTGTTCACATCTCCTTGCTCTCTTCTGACAATGAGCAGATTAATGCAGAGTCTGTTCTAATGTACACAAAGTAATATTTCAGAACATTTCCTCATACTTCCTTAAGTAGTGGTAAAAATATTCTTTACTGATTCCTGAAAACCTGGGTTAAGAAAACCCCTTCTGCTGCAGTGACAAAACATGTGGTAATGACAGCCTCAGGCTTTCCCATGAAAAAGTTAGGCTACAAACATCTTGAAAACCTTTTTTGCATTTTCATAGCATGAGACTTTAGGCAAAAAGACTAATATAATCTGCTGCTATATCAAACTAACATATTATACATTCAGGTCACATTAATAATTAATTTCTTACATGTGGTATAAAATACACTTTTTTACATCTATTATTTTTCTTGAGAATAACTTGAGAATTGTATTTTGCATACAGCTTTATTTATATTTGTGGTAAAATAAGTATAAACACATGGTTTTGCACTCAGAATGGATGTTTTTAATAAAAGTTAGTCACAGGATTCTTAATTCACTGTTTTCTACAATCTCACTATTAAAAATCTTTTAGGAAAAGAGGAATCAAATCCCTTAATAATCTAGGGTGGTTTTGTTTTTTTCTTTTTTTTATATATGTCCTGTGCTGAAACATTCATAACAGAAACTTAAGTTGGAGGGCAAAGGAAAACAGACTTGTTTAGAAATCTTAAATTGGTAAACAAAGCAAATATCATTTGGTAGAAATCTACAAAATAGAATTATAATATTTGGAGGAGTTTTATCAGTGTCTTGGGTGCAACATTGTTTAGCAAGTTTTCATACTTGTTTCCAAAGTGGATGTGTACAGTGCTCATCTCATGCAATATTTTCCTACAAGCAAAAGCCTGAATTGGTGCTTATGGTGATGTGCACTAGGTCACGCCTGCTTTCAACAATTCATATTAAATCCATGTTATCTCTCCATGTACTTGTGATAAGCTTGTAAACCTGTAAACAACATTCATCAGTCTATTCACAGCTGAAATTAATTTTTCATCTTTCCCACTAGCCCTCTCTTTCAAGGGTCTTGTAAAAATAATTTCCTGCTAACATCGAAATGTCACTCATATTTCCCAAATTTTAATGTTGACCATAGTCACCTCACTTCCTGAAACTATCACAAAATACATTTTAAAGCAATCAGGATTGAACATTTATAAATCTAACAAGAATATGATGAAAAATAACACTAGGACAGAAAAATTGTCACCCCTAACTGACTTTGGCAACTGAGGTACCATGAATATTTCTGCTTCCATTCCTGTTCACAACACAAACAGACCTCTGAACTGAAATCTGTGAAATATTGACACAAGAGTAGAACCTTCTGAAGCAGTTCCTGCTTAGGGATTGCAAGCAACTAGTAAAATGCATCAAACATAACTGTAAATGTATGATACATAAAAGATTTACTATTACAAATAGTTTCTTTTCTATTTTAAAATAGAACTACTGTAAATGTGAAGAGGTTTGTCAAACACAAGTCTATCAGAAAGACAGTGCTATATTTGAAACCATGACTCAGAATGGAAGCTAGGTAATTTTTATATTTTCATAATTTAATTTATTTTATTTTACAGTTAAGAGATTTGGTCCTGGTACTAGTACAGAAACTCCCATTTGGGAGCCAGGCACTTTGCTCGATTGAGACAATTCTTGTTCTATTTCCTGCAGATGAGATTGATAAAAGGTAGTGGTAACATTAAAAAATATACATCATCACAAGTATGTTTTTCTTGAAGTTAGTTGCACCTCAGCCTACAACTCACTATACACAGGTAAGCAGTATAAAACACAAAGCAGAAGACAGTGGAATATTACAGATATTACTGTATGTTTTTTGCCTCATCTCTATAGTCATTAGGCTAAGTGTCTTGGAAAGGAAAACTATGAAGTGTATTAATTACCGATAGGTTTCTCCCCAGAATGCTTATGCACTTCAGGCTCCTCACATGCTAAACTCCTCAGGATAATAATTTTAAAAAAGCTATTTTCTAGACAACAATACTAAAATATAAATAAAAATAAAGCACCATTAAGTAAATGGGTTTTTACCTAATGACAGTTAACTCCAGTCATTAGGTACACTATGTTAATGCACATCACTCCTTACGTCAATAATTTAATATTCCCAAAATAGTTCACAGAAACACAGATAAGGATTTAAGAAAATAGAAAGAGGAATTATCTAATGCTCTCTGAATCAATAAAGAGTCCTGTGAAGGCAGTTCCAGTTGTTACTCACAAAACACAAGGAAGTTGGGCTGGGGTAGTCGAGCATGGATTTCCAGAGGGAGAAGGGAGCTTTAGGTCTCTATAATTGGAATCACCAAGTGCCACAAATCATAGTGACAACTGCCAAGTTTATGAATTAGGACCTGGAATTAAGTCTCCCAATTTTGGATCTTGCTGCCATTAAATATAAAATTTAGACTACTAAGTACTGGTGATATGTGCCTTTAGATATCATGTTTAGATTCATCATTGCTAATGACCTACATGGTATAATTAATACGAGTAAACAATCCAGCAGCTCTGTAAACCTTCCCACGCTGTCTACAAAATGTCTCAGTGTAAATGAAAATTAATGCTGTGTTCTCTGTTTTCTGATGAAGAGTGTGGCTTTCACTTTGTTTTCAGAAGTTCACTCTAAGAAAATAGAGGATGGAGTGATTCTGTAGCTGTAAATGACCATAGTTACTGTCTTTCTAAGTCAAAGTGAGAGCTGTATTCCACTATATTTATAAAACCATGACATAGTTATCAAGAGAACAATGAACAGAACTGCCACGATGGTAGCTAGTGCAGGACAGGGTAACCTCCTGCAAAACTGGCTGCTCATGGCTTGGATGCGTGTGCTCTTCCCTGGCTATACACTTGCTGGACAGTCGAGCATAGAGTGGTGGTGAATGGAGTTGCATCCACCTGGGATAAATCAGTCATGGGCTGACCATGGGCCCCAGGGCTCAGTTCTGGGAATATGCTGATTAATAGCTCTATCAATGCTTCACGTGGTCATTTTGCAGTTTGGGTGGGAATGTCGATCTGCTGAAGGCAGGAAGGCCCGCCAGAGGGATCTGCACAGGCTGGATCCACGGGTGGAGGCTCAACAGGGCTGCATGCCTGGTCCTGCGCTTGGGTAACAACAACTTCCTGCAGCCCTGCAGGATTGGGGCAGTGGCTGGAAGCTTGCCTATCATGAAAGGACCTCGGGGTGCTGGTCAGCAGTGAACATGAGCCAGCTGTGACCAGGTGCCAGGAAGGCCAATGGCACCTGGCCTGGGTCAGCACTGGTGTGGCAGCAGGACCAGGGCAGGGATTGTCCCCTGTGCTGGGCACTGTGAGTCCCCACCTCAGTCCTGTGTCCAGCTTTGGGCTCCTCACTACAAGAAAAACATTGAGGTGCTGGAACATGTCCAGAGAAGGGAACAGAGCTGGGGAGGGGTCAGGAGCACCGGTCTGATGAGAAGCAGCTGAGGGAGCTGGGGGTGTTTTGCCTGGAGAAAAGCAGGCTCAGGGGAGACCATATTGCCCTCTAAAACTCCCTGAAAGGAGAGGTTAGCCTAGTGGGAGGTCTGGGCTCTTCTCCCAGGTAACAAGCTATCAAAGGGGAGGAAACCGCCTCAAATTGCAACAGAGGATGTTTGCAATGGATATTAGGAAAATTTTCTACATGGAAAATATTGTAAAACTGGTCCAACGAACAGGCTGCCATGAGAGCAGAGTCACCATCCCTGGAGGTATTTAAAATGGATGCAGATGTGACACTGAGGGACACAGTTTAGTGGTGAACTTGGTAGAACTGGGTTTATGATTGGACTCGATCTTAGAAGTATTTCTCAGCCTGAAAGATTCCATTCCAATCTTCATTCTATTCTAATCTAAGGGGAGAGATCATCTCACAATTCCTTCAAATACCTATTTCTTTCTTCTCTTTTATATCATTCAGAATACTCAAGCTTAAACTGAAGCTTTGGTGGTTTTATTGAGGGTCCCATGAGAAAATGGTATGCACTGATCAATGATATAAGTTTGCAAATTCTGACCCTTTCCTTTTGCCTCAAAATGTTGTAAATGACCACACCAGGAAAACACTACTGAAAACCTGTTCTTCTCCTTTCCACTTGAAAACTTTTGCAAAGGTGTGCAGTTCCTTGGGTTTCTTTAATTAAAAGGCTCTACTAATCATACTAACACTATAACCTTAACTTTGCCAGACCCCTGCATTTCAACAATTAGGTTTAATTGTTTGTCAACAATGTATCCTTTAGTATGCATTAAAGTACAAATAAATTTTCTTACACAGCAGGATCTTTTCTACTACAATGTCATTAGGGTTTTTTAATTATTCTTTTAAGGTCATTTAATAGTCAGTGCAGCCAGAAGGTTACTTTTCATCCCTTTATTTGATGTCTCTGCATCATTTATGAGTATAAAATAGAGAATTAGCGTATTGTTGCCCAAACACGATTTAAACATCTGTTTATTTTTATTCTTTCTTGAAAACAACTTTCATTTCTTTGCCTTCCATCCTTAGGCAAGATCCAAAAAATGCATGTCTTGGTAGCCTCTCAGGTTCATCCAGTAATTAAAGTTTTGTCTCTTAAAGTAACGAAGCATGCTGCGCAGAGTCGACACAGAGTGCAACTGCCAGCTTTTAACACAAAAGGGAATGGCACCATATTGATCATAAAAGGTGCTTCTTTCACTCCTTTTTACTGGTGGAAAAAAACAACACAACATTAAGTTGTCTTCTGACCTACTTTTGACTTTCCCTGTGAAACTTTTAAATGAAAGAAGACTTAATTTCTCTGATGCAAAACAGACACTGTGATGTTTGAATCATAGGGACTGAAAGAATACATACAGGTGTGTATTAAAATTCAGAGAAACGTCCTTGTCTGGAGCCTATATCTTCCACTTTCTTAGTGCTACATCTTGCACTCAGCTCTGAATGTCAGATTTTCCACAGCACAATGACACTTCAAAGCAGCACTTGTCTCTGCTCAAGTAATGTGATGGCAGAATTAAAGGGATGATCCACAATCTGGTGTAAACTAGAGCTCATTAAAAATAAGAACATTCTCCATAAATTTAAGGTGAAAAGATATCTTTTATCAGGCTTTGAAATTTGCATTAGCTGTGCAGGAAGGCAGCATCTGAGCTGTTAAGCAAGATGGCAGCTGTTTGGACATGCATGATAACATTCTCTGACCTTGCTTCCACTAACACATGTGGGACCATGTGTACAGCCATGCCTCAATCTCATAGCAATATTGAGAAAATAGCCTCACACAAACTGGCAATTGTCACAAGAGGTGGTGGTAGAGAACTTAAAATTGAACCCAAGGTGATTGCCTCTAAGAGATTAGGCCAAAGAAAACACAAAGTGAAAAGCAAATCTTGCAGTTCTGAGCAAGGCACAGCACCTGTGGTTCAAGATGAACCTATTGAAGTAATACTCTGAAATACTCCAGCTACTGCTACCTTTAAAGAAGTGAGCAGGCAAAAAGTTCACAACAGTATATTAAAATTCAAAGAATTCAAAGGACATAAGAATAAGGAATCTTGTTGAAACTAAATTGAAAAGAGCTAATTAGACAAGATCCTTGTAAAAACCATGGAGTCTGAAAATGGCACATTATAGGTTCAGGGTGCAGTAGGTATTGACCACTAAAATCAGTCTATGAAAACCCACTACAAATAATCAAACCCAGAAATCTAACCCAAAGAAAAACCTAGAATAACCAAACATAGGGCCTAGTAAAAGTAAGACAGGTTTCTGAATTAAGAGCTTTGAAATCAAAAGCAAGGAAAACAAAGAATGCATAGTATGGGGCATAGGATGGATTTCAAACCAAAGGCAGACCAAATAAGGTTTTGAGAAATAATTTGCAAAGCCCATAAAAATGCCTATAAAAGCCTGTTCTAATGCATTAGGAACAGTAAATTAGCAAGGGCCTGTAAGGTTAAGAGATGACAGAAAAAAAAAAATTAATAACCTCTTTGTGCCCTTCACCACAGAAAAAACAGATATATTTTCACAATTACATCTTTCTTAATACAGGAAAATTTAAATAAATGGTCTCAAACAGAAGTGTCAATAAAAGTGGCTTTGGATAAAATGGAAAGCAAAATAACTACTTCTATGGACTCAATGGTGCTCATTGACTGTTTCTAAGGGAACTTTAAAATACAATTTTAGAACTCCTGTGTGATAAATTTCACTACTCTTAAAATTCAGACTCACACAGAACAGCTGAGTAATGAAAGCACCGCTGGAGATCACTTAGTGATCTTTGTCAAAAGCCTCAATAAAGTCCAGACAAATAACATTCCCTTCTCTGCCCTCGTCCCCTAAGTCAGCTGCCTCAGTGTGGAGAGCTGTCAGGCTGAGGAGGCATCAACTCTGACTGGTGGCTCCCAGTCCTTGAGCCTAAAGAAGGGTCCTGTGGTCACTGAAGTCAAATTGTTGCTGTGAAGTTCAGCTGCCCATTAGGTATTGACCTGGAAGGCTCATCCACTCCCCTCCTCAAGGCCTCCCTCTCAGGGACAGGGTGGAAGATCCAACCCCCAGCTCTCTTGCCCTGCACCTTCTCCCTCAAACTGATCACAGATGACATGACTTGGGGCTTCCCTGGCCTTGAGGGAACCATCCAAGGGCTGCATGAACCTCAGCCTTCTGTCCACCATGTCCAGACTCTGAGATCCCAGCAAGAAGCAGTCTTTCCTGGGCAGCATCTCAGCTTGGCAGGCAGAGCTCTCCATCCTCTGCCTCAGGGGGTCTCCACCCTACCCCCAGAGCTGCTCTGTGGCTCAGGTTCTTGGCTGGATGAAGGTCCTGGGGCCTCCTCTGCATCTCAGGTGCTGACCTGATCTTTCTTCTGTGGCCAAAGCCTTCCAACCTTTGCTCTCAGGGGTTGGATCCCTGCTTCACAGCCCTATAAGCACAAACATGATACCCTTGGATATCCCTGGGGACTGACTCCCCTTCTCTGTGGGGTCTCAGAGAAGCCCCATCTACCTCCTCTTCATCTGCAGTGTTGTGCCCCTCTTCCACAGCCCCTCTGCTTATTCCCTGTGCCAGAGTCAAGAAGAATGGGGAAGTAACATCAGATTTTGAGCAGGGCTTTAGCAATGCCTGAACATTGTACATGTCCTAACTTCCATATCAGAGAGATCAATAAAAAACATTGGAAAAAAATACACTTACTGGATGAAAAGATAAATTTATTATATTGGGGAGACAATAACCACCAGTTTTTATGGGAGGAAGTAAATCTTTTAAAATCTACTAGAATTCTTTGGGGAAAGTAACTGTGAATAGATGAGTCTGATGAGTGCAATATAGAGCACATAGATTTCCACGTCACTTTTGACAAAGTCTCTCACTAAAAATTCCTCTAGAAAAGAAGCTGCAAAAGAGGTGTGACCAGGTCATGAACTAATAGGGGTTTAAGAATAAGAAACAAAACAGCCAGTATTTACTGTGAGGAGAAGTTCACTACCAGAAGAGCCCTTCAGAGCTGTTATGCAAAGGCATCTTAATTTTCAGTATGTTCATAAATCTGTAAAGGAGAATAGATATGAAGATTAACAAGCTCTATCTCATTAATGGTGGATTGACCCTGAAATGGACTATCAAAAGTCACAAAATGTTCTCATGACACTGGATGCCTAGGCAACAAATTTTTAAATGTAATAGAAATGTGCAGGGAAAGCACTAAGTTTCCACCTCCCAAAAAACAGGTTTTGAAGATCTTGTGAATATTTGGCCATACTTATCAATTTAATGTTCACTGCAGTCTGAAGGACAGTTAATATCAGGAGAATAGGGAACAAATAAAAAGTTCATTCATGGATTATTCTCTTAAGCATATGACATTTGAATGTTGCATGTTGCTCTGGTAGCCCAATTAAGAAAAAAAAGATACAGAATTAATGAAAGAAATAGAAAGAAGGGCTAAACAAAAGGATAAAGAAGTTAAAAAGTTTAACACTTTTTGGAACGAGATAACTCTGGGGGAAAGGCATGTCTTGGTTTTACTTCCAAAATTTCAAAGAAACTAATAAAATTTATATGGTGAGTAACTGTGAAAGATTTTATCTTCCTCAGAATGCATCAACTAGAGGCATCAACTTATCACAGAACTGTTTAGGAGGGATTTTTTTTTGCCTGTTTGCCTGCTTAAAAGGGCAGATAAATAAGCTGTGGAACCTTTTAGCACAGGATGTATATGCCAGAAATTGAATATGCCCAAAAGCAGTTAAGGGAATTCACAGAAAGGTTGTGAATTAAATAAAAGACAAAGATGGGTACCTGAACTTCAAATATAAACCTGTGCTTCAGAAAAGGCTGCAGTTTCCAAAATCAGAAGGTGATGGCACAGGAAAAATCATTCTTTTTTATATTCTTTCCCTAATCATCTGCTAATGGCCACATGCAAAACAGAAGGCCAGAATAAGTGCACCTTCAGCTGGAGCCATGATAGCTGTTTGTATTTTCTTTAAAATTAGAAATGAACTATTTCCCTACATCTTGAAATCCTTTATCATTCCAAAGTTCTCATTGAGATAGTTCATTATGAATTAGCTTGACAAATGAAGGGAATAGAGTCTAACAACAATTCTATGTGTAACAAGCAGACTTTAGGTATTTCTAAAGAAAAAAACCCTATTTTTAATTAGTGGCAGCAGGAGAATTTAGATGTAAATTGCAGTCCATTTCCATTTTTTTTTTCCTGAAGAAGTAGGAATTTAAAAAGCCAAACAATTGATTTATTCTGATCTATACTTCTACTTGAAAACTATGAAAATCTCCTGGCAGCTTTCCATCCATCATAGCATTCCTAATTATCAAGGTGAATGTTTAAATTTGCTTTATCTACTCTTTACCTTTAAACCAGCATTTTCTCCCTGGATTTCAGCTAAACACAGCTGGAAACTCTAGATAAACGCAGCCATTTCTGATGGAGACCAAAGTGTCTCTCAGATGTTCCCTCAAATGTGTTAAAAAAGCTACAAACTGAGTCACTTCCACAGTAATGGGATTAGAAAGAGCCTGCAGGGAAGCATGTGCCAAATGGTGCCATCTAGCAAGGATTATAACAAAAAACTGTGACATTATAAAAATACCTCAGAGTGAGGCTCTGGGTGGTGGAATTGTGACTTGCCAGCTCAAAAGAATGTGCCTCATTAAAATGACGGGAGAATGCTGAAGCAGTGACTTGTGCAGAAACACGATCCTCCTGATAGCTCAGTAGCTATTTTTTTTTCAAAAACCTTGTCACTTCACCATCAAATTCATAAATGTCAATTAAAGAAAAAAAAAATTGGTGAGAGGGCATAATGGGGCAAAGAAGGGAAGGAGAGAAAATGGGAGGGAATGTTGGGGAGGGATCAAGTTTTAAAAACTTGGGGGCTCTTAAAATTTCAGCCATAAGGCAAAAAGTAAAAAACAAACAAAAAAAATAGCAAATAGCAATATACCACAAAGATTAGGGGAAGCGTGCTTTTTAACCCCATATTATGGAAAACACTTGAAGACAAAATATTCAAATTAGCTTTTAGGTTTCCACAGAATTTAACAGGTGAATGAAAGCCCCTGTCTGATGAAGATTTAGAGGGTGCTCAGAATTTCTGATTTGTTTGGTTGATACATAAAGCCAGAGAACACTTCTTAGGTCATTGCTACCCTAAGCCACCTTGCCTATGAATTAAAGCTATGTGAGAGTGACTCCCTCTTCAGAAAGGTTTGTGTCCTGGAAAATGCCATTATTCCTACAACTTAAGCCATATGTGGCACTAAGGTCTTGAAATCTGAAAACTGTTCAGGAGTCAAATTCTGTCTGGAAAAGTACTTGACACAACCCTCCCCTTTGGAAAGAGAAAATTTACCAGCAGCTCCAGCAGCACAGCCTTTGGATGAGCTACTCCTTTTCCACCTGGAAGAAGACAGATTGGGTACTAATAGGAAGAGGCTGTCCCTCACCAGACACATATCTACATAGAAGCACTCAGCTCTAAAGTACCTAGGTCCAATCCTCCCCATCCTTGGACATGAGAAAGGCTGAAAAAAAGAATATTTTCATTTTCGAAAACTCTTTTCCTTCCTAAAAGAAGGAACCAGGAACCTGGTTCTGTTAACAATACCACATAAGATGAGAAAGAGGAGAGGTAAAATTGAAAAAAACCCCAAAAATCCAAGCAAGAATCCCAGCTCACACCGATGTGCTTTATGATATTCCTGTTACATTTACATGAAAATTTCTGATATAGGATGACTGGTGTTCTTTTCTCACAAGTCACCACACTGTACTTCCTGAACTAAAAAAGAATTACACTTTCCCCTCCCCCCCCTTTTTTTTTTCTCTCCAGCTATGCAAATACTTTGGAACAAAATCTTCAGAGAATTCCAGAATCAGATAATCAGTGAAATCATCTAGTCCAACTTCCCTGCTCAAGCATGGTCATCCACAACCAGTGGCCCAGGACCACATCCAGGGGGGTTTTGAACATCTCCAAGGGTGAAGTGTCCACAAACTCTCTGGGTGAGCTGTGTCAGTGCTCTGTCAGCCTCACAGTAATTTCCTGAGGAACATCCTGTGTTTCAGTGTGCTCATTGCCTCACTGAAAACACCCTGGGTCTCTCCACTCTGCACCCTCCTTTCAGGTATTTTTACACATTATTAATAAGCTTCCCTCTGAGCCTTCTCTACTCCAGGCTGAACAGCCCCAGCTCCTCTCAGCCTTTTTTCCTACGTCAGAGGCTCCAGCTTCTTGATAGTTTTTGTGGCCTTTTCCTGAACTCACTGCACCATATCCACATCTCCATCGTGCTGGGGAGCCCAGCACTGGCCCCAGCACTCCAGATGTGTCTCAGCAGTGCTGAGTAGAGGGGGAGGATCATCCCCACAGCTTGCTGGCAATACTTTTCCTAATGCCATCCAGCACACCATTAGCCTGCTTTATGGCAAGGGCACCTTGCTCACTGGCGTCCTCTTTTTCAGTTTTCATCAGTAACAATATCAGGCAGTACAGATTGTTTCAATTCTTACTGTCATTGATCCAAATGAAACTTAAACCAAAAGTGATTGAATATAGAATCAAAATGTAAACGAAGTCTCCAAAACCTTAACAAGTACAAAATGTGGAAACTAAGCTGAGGTCAACAGGCAGCTAACTATAAATTCATATAATTAATTTTCCATTCCTAGAATAGAGTTTTAATCTGCCAATGTATTTTGATTTGTGTTTTAAATATTATAATTCTGGTTAATGAGTGTTACAGCATTAGCTTTGTTTTTTTTCTGTTTTTTTTTCCTTTAGTTATTCTTACCAAAAAAATCAAGCTCAATTAGTAACTCTGGAAATTCAAAAAAACTACTAAGGTGAATAAATTTTTGAAAATACTATACATGTTGACATAAAGACCCAGCATTATATATATATATATATAAAAATATAAATATAAACAACAGTTCCTTTGTTTAAAAAAAATGTTCTTCAGTATTATTCTGCTTGTTTACTTGAAAATTTTGGTAAATAAGATGGAATACTGTATATTCTATTTGCCAGCAGGTAAATGCCCTAACATTAAAATAAGGTCCTGCCCCTTTTAGCTGCAGAAACACATGTAATATTCTATGTGCAGCTGAACTCCAGTTAAGTGAAGCTCCTTCAGAGAACATCCTCAGTGAACACACTCTGTTAAAGGCAGCCAACTGCATTAGTGCTCTGCTCCCATTCATTTCAAAGTCATCTGTTCCTTAACGTATTTTGTCTAAATATTTTATGAAATAGATGTCAGGCATTTTAACTGGCTTTAGTTCTCCCTGTTGTCCTGTGATTAAATACTTCCTCAGAAAACTCCAAGGGGAAATAAGCCCTCGAATTTATGATTGAGGTAAAGAAATAAACTTTGAGGGTGAGTCACTTGCCCTCTTCTGTTCAGGTGTTTCAAGGCATATCCTGTGCATTATTAGGCAGGAAATTCAGGACACTGACTGACTTCAGCAGAGCTATGGAAGTTTATACCAGCCCGCCATGAAGGATGGTAAATAGTGATTTCACAAACATTTTATTTTGAAGTATTCACGATCTTTAGTTGTGCCTGTCTAGACCTTCTCATCCTCAGGTTGTAAAGCATCTAAAAATTCTGTCTCTTATTTTTACATAATAAAGAAGTGGGTTTGTACTAAAAATGGATTTTTTTTTAACTTCACTGGTGTATAAGGGGTAAGAATCCTTGAAAAAGTTGTGATTAGCTCTGCAGAAGCAGCCTGCACAAGGTGGAGAATGGAAGATGGGAAGCACCCTACACTGATTCCTGTATAAAAGCTTCTCTAATTTGCTAATATTTAAGGTCATCTAATTTTCCACAACAGAACAGAATAGCCCAAGTTATTTCTTAGTTCCACCTTACCTCTACTCTTTCTGACTTTTGAGTCACCAAGTTACATTACAGTGGCTCCTTTCCAAAATCAAGAGTAAATAAGAGGAAAAGCATTTAGAGGTCAGATGTGTCCTGTAACAGTACATTTATTATCTGTAGTTATCCCAAAGTCCTAATTCTTTCTTATCTGGCCATTCCTGATTGAGTGTTTGTACAGCAGCAAACACAACTTTCATAACTCTTGTCTTGGCCATTCCAACATAGCCAGTACACTAAACTTTGCCAGTGAGTAACATTTTAAAAGCAATTTGCACTGACCTTTTGAGAAACAACTGAACGCCCTGATATGGTGGACAGCATTAATAAAATTACATTATAGAGCTCCTCTAAGGGCATGAATTTTAAGATATGTACATGTTAGAGGCACGGGTATCTCAAGTGAGTATGCAAGCAGGTATTTCTTTCTCTGCTGCAAAACAGCAGGACAGGGTTTTTTTTTGTCTTTTGGGTCAAGTCTAAGTGGAAACAAACACTAAAATTTAAGCTTTGCCATTTTTGAGTCTTACTAGGTCTATGAAAAGGAAATAATAATGTTATTGCAATGAAGGTAATGAAAACTCACAAGCATCAATTCCAGAAATGCCAGTGCAGGACACCAGAGGATGTTATGTCTGTTGGAACCACTGAACATGCTGTGGTTTGAGGGTCTGGCCCCTTTCTCTGCTATTGAATAGGTTGCTGAATCCCTGAAAGTTGAGGGCTCAGGATGAGTGCTCAGGAAATTATATTACCAGAGTGCTATAAAGGTCAAGGTAGTACTATATTCCATTTTTCTTTTCTCCATGTTGAATGATGGATTAAGAACTTCATTCTCTCTATAAGTTACAGAAAAAGAAAAAAGTATATGCTGGATCAGATACTCCCCAACCCAAAAATGGCACTGCTTCAGTTGCCTGCTGTGGAGCCAGAGCACCACATATCACTTGATGAGGCAGTCCTACGTATCTGTTATGATAAAATACAAAAATAATTATGCAACTATTCCTTTGACATGGAAAAATCTTTTCTTTGATCTATAATCTCAGTTCAGTTTATAAAATCTGGTTACACTTATTTCACATATAAATGTATGTTGCATATGAAATGTGATCAGTAATTTTAATTAGGACTGTATGAAATTCTGATGTATGGATATTTATCAGATATATTTTCAAACTATTGTTCCTAAGCAACATTCAGAATCCTACTAAGACCCAGCAAGTTGTTACATACAGGTTTAGAAAGGCACATAAACCAAGGATGTAGTGGGCTGTAACTGTGAAATATTGCTGTTGTTTCTGCCTCACAGATTTTAGATTAGCCCTTGCTGTCTAGAAGCACTGTTGAATAACATGCTACCACAAAGTACTAAGGACTGAATTCTAAAATTCTTATTCTAAAAAATTTGTCCTGTATGGTAAATAATACATCATCTCATCTCTCCTCTCTCCTTGTCTCTTTAATCTTTTAGATATTATTCTATCTCTGCTTACATAAATATATATATATCTATATAGATAAATATCCAGATTCATGAACTAATTGAAGATGCAATCACAATAACATGAAATGAATAGAAAATTCACTATGAATTTCAGGATCTATGAACACAATTGTTCCTCTGGCACAGCTAGTTTCTTCAGATGCTAATAATAATAATAATAATAAAAATAAATAAAATCCCTAGAACTCAACTGGGTTTTCTACAAATATAGGATCTACACCCAGCTCCCATAACACCACTGGCTTCTCAAACACCCTTCTTGCCATACTTCTCCACTCCAATTTGAAGAAGTCCCCCTCCTGCTCTCCCTGTCTAACCCTGCAGTGGTGGCAGTATAATTAGAGTTAAGGATTAGCAGCATTTCTGGTACAAGCTCTGCCCAAAGCCTGAGTGCCCTTTCTCTGCTGAAAACACCTTTTAGATAGAGAGTCAGGCCAGAGATCTGAAAATATCCTTGGGGAAAACTAGCATGTATCATCTTTTCCACAGTGAAGTGAGAAGGTTATTCAGCTGTTATTGTAGTCCTGAATCTGCTGAACTGCCCCTGGCGTATGGAAACACATTAAGTTCATTCAGTCTAAAAGATTTCACAGATAATGGAGATATCAACTCAATTTTTAGGAGGGGGAACTCTAACCATATTTGAAATTGATAAATGGACATATCTAAATAGCAATCACTGGCTACAAACATCCTGGACTTTCTCCCTCCCAGACCAGGGATTTTGAGTTTTAAAAATGCATAGTTTAAAAGAACCTTGGTGTAAAAATATTTTCATGTCTGGCTTAAACTGTTTATCAGAAATGTCACAAGCTCTGGTCATGAGTAGCCAACACCAGTATAAAGGTGGTGAATACTTCACTCTTTTTTTTCCCTATCAAGCACAGAGCACCAAAGGAAAAATGTAAAAAAATTTCTAAGTTTCAGGGCTTCATTTTAAATTTACTCTAACCTCAGCAAGCAGAGCTCTACGACTATTAGAGAAAACTTTTACATCCCAGATGAGAGGAGAAGGCAGAGATGTGAGGTCTTGGAGACACTGCCATTCACAGCCTCTCCACTGTGTCCTGACAAACAGGTTCACAAAGTTTAGAATTCATACACTATTTCATATGGTGTTAGACAGGTTTCAGCTTCTTGCCTGATCACGTAAATCAACTGGATCTGAGAACCCCTATGTACATACAATTAAAACAGCCCCAATGCAGCTGCTGCTTTTTCATTGTGTCTATGGAAATCCAAGATTTACCTAATAATTTTTGTAGTCTATAAATTGGATAATATTGTTCAGTGTTTGGGTGTCCTTACTTTTTTAGTTTTAGGATGAAGTTATACAAAACTATCACTAATGTCAAACTCTATTTTTCTTGGCAATAATTGAAAAAATACTCTTGGGATTTCCAAATCTGTGCAGTTGGATTTTAAAAAGGTTGCAAAGACAATCTCTCATGCTGTGCAGAAAACAAACCAGCAAAGCATATAATCTTGCAGATCAGAGAAAAATATATTCCTTATCTGGTCATTGATATTGATCAACTCTGTAACAGTCATAAAGCATCTCAGGAAACGATAAAAAAAGAAACATAATTCATACACTTTGTGAAACTTCTATATTCACATGTAAAAGTACTATGTATATACTTAAACAATCCATATAAAAATTAAAATAAAAGAAAAAACAAAACAGCAACAAATCTTCTTGTGTGAGACAACTTGTTTCCTGTCAATGCCTGAATGCCACAAAAATCATCAAAATTTTGTGCCAAGTTTCTCCTTTTGTGTTACACACTTGTGGCATATAACTTGGTTTATGATTACACTCTAAATTTCCTCCTGGTTATACCTGGATTATGCAAAAGTAACAAAATGGATTCCTCTAAGTGAAAAAGTCACTAGACTACATAGGTGTGCTTTTTTTCCTCCTTAGTAATAGTGTCATAGTCTTTCTAATGAAAACACTTTTGAAAGGAAAAGAAAAACAAAACAAAGCAACTCAAAAACCAGGATGTATGACATTTTTTAAAGAAGATAAGACAATTTTGTCATGTTTATAAAACCAAGCAACACAAATTTAAAAAAAAAAAATTGATTTTTTTCCCCTGTTTCCACCAAGCTTTGTGTTACACAAGGAAGGCAAAGCTTCATACCTCCAGTTGTTCCTGGCAATTTTATTTATCCTTTTACAATCGTTAATTGTTTTCTCTGTGGATACTCTGTCAATGCATGCATTCACGTGAGGTTTTCTGTTTAGATATGTTAAGAACAAATTTATAACACACTAAGCCTGCACTGTGAAGCTTCTGATATTATCTACAGCAATGTTATTGTTGAATTGCAGCAAAAACCTTGTCAAAAAAGTCATTAAAAGCACTGCCCACTCACTACAAATAAACTAAAGGACTCCTGATCTAGTTTCAGCACAAACATGTTCTTCCAGCCTCTTAAATTGTCACCTGACAACTAATCAAATTCTGACCTGAGGACTATATTTAATTAGAGGACAGAGACACGAGAGCATTTGCAATATATGCATCTAGGCATTATGTCAGTAACCATTTCTCCTACGTTACAGTGTTCACAATCCTGACAACATCACTTCTTAATGTGCTAATTAGTGCAGGGTGAATAAGAAAAATTATTTGCCTGCTATAGCATACAAAATAATTTATGAAACTCATCCAATAATCATATATTTTTGAAAAATAAACTACTAAAATGAAGCTGTGTGTAAAGCAAGAAACAACGGAAGTTATGTAAAACAATTTATTTAAAAATATAAATAGACTGAAAACGATCCAGCTAGATAGTCTGATTATATGGTCTCTACTTCTTGCACATTTCTTAATTCTGAAAAATCAGCAATTATTGTAAAGTATTTGAGAGAGATGAATGTTTTTGTTTCTTCTGGGTTTTACATTACCTGAATCAATACTTAGCAGAACCAAAAGATTTATTTACATCAGCTGAGAATACGTTCCATAAGATAAAACTTTGCATCTAGGAATTTGTCTAGTATGATAAATTGTCTGACAACAACTGTTCAGCATTTCTAGCTTTCTAAATGGAATTGTATACACATATATATGAATATATATGTAGTATAGAGTCAGCAGAGCAGTTCAGAATTCCTGAAATATTATGAAACACCAGATCTTGCTTCCTATCATCCTGATTCAATGGCTATTTAATTCTAATATGGTCCAATATATCTCCATATTAAGTGGAGCCCTGCAATAACACAGCCCTGCTAGTGTTACTCAGAAGTCACAGGGAATCTGCACTAATGAATAGCCATCTTCAGGGATCCCTGTGAAAAGTCTCAATGCTTTATAATTTAAATTCTACTGTTATAATCAGCAATGGGTACCCTGCTCAGCTAAATGCTTGTACATGGCAAATGCAAGGCAGCTCACTAATCCAAACAGGAAAAGCCAAAGCCTAACTTGCTATTATACATGGAAACCTAATAACAGCTTTTATTTTTTTTAGGGAACAGACTCCCAGGACATAAATATGAGTGAGGAAAGAAGAAAGATTTCTGGCAAATAGAGGAGCATGGTCACAGTTCTGGCTAAGATACAAGGTATGGTTGCTCTCATATTCCTAATGCAGCTACTGAAGTTATGAGATCATTGTCCTGGTTTTAATTCATCTTTGTTAGGGACTCATATTCTCTTCTCTAGATCCCAGGCAGGTTCCTTAGGGGGCTGCTGCTGTTTGGAGTGCGAGGATGAGGTGATCCAGCGTGGCTGGTCACAGCACAGCAAGGACAGGACACGGGGCAGTGGCTGCTCCTGGCTCGCTGCTGCCTTGCTGGCCACTCATTCCAGGTGTGGGCTCCTAAACCAGAGCTCTTTGCTTACAACCTCCCTTGAAGTGTGCAGCAGAAACAAGTCTGTTGCTCACCAAAGAGAGGCTTTACTTAGCTTACTTCATAATCCCCTGATTTTATTTCTGATAAGGCCTTAATTGTTGGTGGGTTTATTAACCTTAATCTCCTCGATTTACCTCCCATGGCCTCCTTGAATGGCAATTTGCAGGATTTTATTTCAACCTGTAGAAGCTCCAGAAAGAAATCTACCTTCTTTATACTGCTTGTATAAATATGGACTTCAAGGAGATGGCTCTGGTGTTTGTATAAAATTATTCACAAACAAACTTGCTGTTTCCAGGGACTGCCTGTTGAAGAAAAAAACTCTTCCACTCATCTTTTTATTTCTAAAAAGGTAAAACTTTTTTTTCTTATTGCATAAAGGACTTTCAAAGGTATAACCAAAAATGCTTGTTCCAAATAAATCCCCTTAGAGAGAAAAAATAAAGACCCTTCTGGGTTACTGCAGGATAGAAAATAATCTCAGCATCCATTTTTAAGTCTTCCTATATCAATAATTTTCTTAATGCAGATAGAGAATAAAGAAATACCCAAACCAATCAAAAAACCAAAACAGATATGCATGACAAACATTAACTAAAGTTTTTGAAAACAAAACTTTCTACTTGTAATTTATGCTCATAACTTAAACTGTGACAGTTAAAGTACCCTTAGAGATTTGCTTCAAAAAAACCCACAAGACAATAAACCATCAAGAACTATGCTAATCAAATGAAGAGGACATTTAAGAGTAAATAATGCAAAAGGGATGAAGCAGATGCAGGAAGGTTGAACATTATGATGTTTCTGTTGCGCTGGTATCACACAGCTCTGTGTATCATAAAACTTAAGATCTCTAAAAGACCAAGGAAATCAAGGGTTACCTGCATGCACAATTTATGACTAATAGTGAGCATTAAGATGAAAGAAAAAATTGAAATGCATTGGATGAGTTGTTAGTTCTGTGTCTATGTACTTTAGGAACCAGAAAGTTCTGCCAAAGGGGCAAAGGAGGAAATGATGAGGAAGTATCTAATGGAATACAGGGAAAGCTTTATTTTAGTAAAACACTAGAATTATAAGGAAACTCCTAGGACAAAGAAATGAAGAAATGAAACTGGATCCCATACTGAGAAAACATACATTGAATTCTTAAATTTTGGTGCTGTGGTTCAAATGTGTCTGCTCCATCATCCAAGTCTCAAAACCAAAATTCAAAAGTACAAAGTTATTTCTGCTGAAAATATAAACTAGGTCCCCAGTTTTCCAAATTCCAAAGTCTGCAGAGCTGTGGAATAACAAAAATTACTAGCTCCTGTAATTCCTCACCCTCCCCACTTGTGTTACATCTTTTTCAGGTGAAAAAGCTCTGTATACCTCATGTCACCATAATTCATGTTCATTCTCTAACTCATTTTGGGGTTAAATTCAATGTAAGCAAATGCACAATCCCCAGATTGGACCTGCCACCTGGCTCCCACAAAGAGAAGCCCAGAGGCTCCTCCTCCCTGTTATCATTGCATCAATCATAACATTTTAAAAATCAATCAATAAATTTAAAAAAACTCCTTCATGCAGGTTCAAGAAGCCAGTCACTAACTCCAAAGCTGGGGGTCTCAACCTCAGTGTTTTATAATTCATAGTGTTTTCATGTCCAAATTCATAAACACTTTGAAGTAAAGGCAGTTTCTTTGAAGTTAGGAGAAGTTTCAATTTTAATCCACCTTCTCTATATACACATAGCTTTTATTTTACACTGATATACTATTTTTTTTTTCCCACTGGAAAGGATGGATAGTCTTGGCTTAAATTTGGAATATCTACTTGTACTGCTCAGTTGGTCTTATCAAATTACTTGAAAAAGCTGAGACATGATTTCACACATGAAGATGAAATCTGTTGGAAACCCAAGCCTGAATATTCTGTGCAGAACAGGAAAACACCTGTGGTAGTCCCCATCTGAAATTGTCAAAACAGCATGACCTAATCTGTATGGCAGAGGTAAATATTTCTTTTTTATTTTTTCCCTCAATACATAGAAAACAGGTAAGGTTAAGATAACCTTCTGGTTTGAGGAAAAAGAAGAAATGTGTTATAGAAAGTTAGACAATATAAAGGTAGAATGGCAATTTTAAAGAGAAGAAAGCAACTCCTGGTAAGGCAGATACACCCAGGTGTTTACCATGTTCTCATATGAACTGTGGGTTCTAGCACAGGGTTTCTGAGGAGAAATAAAAGGACACAGAATATGAGGAGAAATAAAAGGACATAGAATATTTGTAGAATGTGGAGGAAAATTTACCTAGAGCAGGTTTCAGCATTACTAATTGTGATAAAAGAAAACAGACAGGGGTTCCTGTTGTGGTTTCACTCCCTCAAGACAAAGAGACATTTTCAAAATGACCTAGAAAAACCTGTACCAAAGACAGAAAGAGAATAATCAAAAGTTTTTCAGATGACATTTCAAATAAAACCTGACTAAATGAAAAAACTGAAATTATAATTACAAGGACTATAGCTGGAGACATGACATGGAGGGATGTTTATCTCAAGGAGGACATTTCTTATTGTGAAATAATAACAAATTACACAGAAACAATGAAAAAAACAATGAAAAGTACAAAAATGGTCTAAGGTAGGCAGAGGGAACAAGACCTCAGGCTGCTGCTCCAGACTTTCTGGATAAAGGTATGGGAAGCACAGCAATAATGTTCTCCTTATTCAGTTCATTTGCACATGGACCACTTCAGTGTGTAGCACCAGATTCCAAGAGTGCTCTAGAAAATCCACCCAAGCCTTTTGTCCAGAGCATGCAACATCTGTTAAACTTCAGTTCTCAGTGAGCTTCTGCTGATCATATCCAAACCAACATTGCTCAAGCTTTAGCTTGTCAAAGGCAGTTGAATTTTTCCCCCATGGCACAAACTGGAATAGCACAACAGTGATATATTTGCAATCAGAGCCAAGCCTTTACCAGACTTCAGCCACTTGTTTCACAGCATGCAATGCAGTCAAATCATTGCATAACATTTCTGAAATTTTCATTTTCCAATTACTTAAGTATGCTTGCTCGAATTTCACAAAACAAATTGCCTGCGGGAGATGCTTTAGGAAAGCTTAGTCTGAGCAGTTAAGCCTTAGATATGTAAATGCAATTAAAAACAGGAGGAGAGAACCTCCCCATTAGTGGCCTTCTAGAGAAGATTCCAGTAACTGTGAAATTTGTTTGCACTGCAACAGACTGATTCTTAAATCGCAGTCTCATATGGGATGGCTAATGCAGAGGGTACACCTGGAGATCAGCTACAGGAGGTTGCTCAGGACTGTGGCCTGTTGGGTTTTGGATGTCCCTGAGGATGGAGCCTCCAGCTTACCTCTTGCCCTGTCCCTGGGCAACAGAGAGAAGAGTCTGGATCTGTCTCCTCTATTCCCTGACCTCAGGTACACCGTGTACACAGGTATATCACAGGCACGGTGACAGCATAAGGGGCAGCAGAAGATTCAAGTTGTGTCAAGAGAATCAGGTATTACAGAAAAGAAATATCCTGTGAGGGTGGAAGACACCAGGAGCAGTGTCCAGAGCAGCCACAGAGTCTCCATCCACAGTGAACGCGGCCTTGGCAATCTGGCCTTGGCCTGCTTGGAGCAGGGCTTGGGCCAGGGGTACCAGAGGTCCTGTCCCTCCTCATTTATTCTGTGACTCCCAATCCAATTTTAGAACAGAAAGTATGAATCTTGTTAAGAGATCTTCCCAGTGTCATCATTCACGAGACTGTCTGGCAGCCATAATCCCAAAGTCCCAGTCTGTCACTGCTGGGACTGAGCCACAGTGGTGGCTCCAGTGACCTGGCAGATCCCTGCTGGACTCCCTGCACACCCCAGTCACAGTCAGATCAGGCTTCCTCACCAGCTCAATCTCCGTGGCAGAGTCTCAGATGTCTGATTTTGAGGAAGATCCCCTGAGATTTATCCCTTCACAGTCCAAGTGCACCAAAGTCTTGCTCTTCCTCCCCAGCAATCAGCTCCTGCCATGTGTCTCAGTGCCCCTCACCTGGCTGTGCCACAGGTCCCTGTGCCCTTTGCTGTGCAAAGGGTGGCAGTTCACATCCTCTTGTCTTGGGTTCCCACCCAGAGCTCAACCTGCAGCTCCATCTGCAGCTGCATCCTGAGCTCCCTTCGCTGAATATGTTCAACTCTGGAGCACATGCCTGAATATGCCAAGTGAGAAAGAATAAGTGATTTTTTTTTTCATAGTATTTCCTTTAAACACCTGAATTAGCATGTTCTGCTGCTTCTGAATTATCATGCTACAATTAGATAGCACTTTTTTGTCAAAATGTTCTATTTTCCAGATTTTCCCCCTTCTAGATTTGGGAACTACCATAAAGCCACATGAATTAGTAGTTTAGCTGGTGTTCTCTTCTTAGTTTTTCCTTTTTTTAATTCCATTTTTTTCCCCTCCTATTTTGTTTTAAACTAATGATGGCAATGTTTTTGATGATATGTTCCTGATGGTATCTTCATTCCCCAGGTGGACATTTCAGCCATGCAGAGAATTTTAACTAGACTACTTTATCACAGGATTACAAAATCTCTCATCCTGTCTTCCTCATTGTGTGTGACTGGGCTCCTTTTCTAAAGTTGTTTTTCAGGCTCAAAGTAGATAATTGTTCCAGTGAATCAAAACTGTCTGTATTTTGATGTTTTGACAAGTTATTATAATGTTATTGTCATACATGTCTTATGCAATTACAAGATCTTTTCAAAACAAGGATATTTATTTACTGATTATTTCACTTGTGTGTCATTGCTGATTTCTGCAATTTCCTATATTATGTATGTTTCTGTTACTTATAAAATATCTGGGGGAGGGGGAAACTTTTTAGCGTAAATAATACTGTGCATTTATTCCAACTGCTTGTAGACAGTGACACAATACTTTGTTGCAGAGTTTAAGGCAAATTTCCAAGAATGGCTCATTGACTGAAATCTGACAGCAAAGAAACCTAGTCATCAAATTGGAATATAAAATACTAACTCACGTCCCAAAAGAAAAAATGGTATAACTAACTGTGAAAAGCAGAACTCTGTGTTGTATACAGATACAAATCAACACCGAGCATCACTGTACCTGAATTCTCATAATCATTTTACCCACTCGTGGCATTCAATCTAGAGTTCTGGTTAGGAGGAAATGCAGTGAGCTCTGCAATTCCATGAAGATCAGGGAAGAAAGGGCAGCTGTGTGAGGAATCCTTGTTCCTGTGTCTCAGCTCTGTAAAGGTTACTGTATTATTCCAACCACTAAATAGGGCCAACATTTGTTTTAGACAAGCCCACTCTCCTGGTTCTGCCTGTGATGCAGAAACAGGACAGAATCACCCCTCTGATTGCTCCTAGTTCTACAGACTGCCAACAAAACCAGGCCACGGGGCAGCCACTATAGATGGTAAATCAAAAAAAGACAATGAAGAAAGAGTTAGAGATCCTCTGCACACCCTCATATTTGCCTGCCTAAGTAAGCCAGCCTTAACCCTTTAATCATTATTAAGCATGTTTTCCGGTTTTCTTTAAGCAAACAAGTTACATTTATCTCCACTGCAATTTGAAGTGGCCTGTATATCTGATTCAGACAAATTTCAGAGAGGAATAGGAATTTCAGGAGACAGCCATTAAAAAAGCAGCGAGCTAGAGGCAGTATCAAAGAAAGGCAAGGAAACTTCAGCCCATATTTATAAACAAAGGGGAATCCCTTTGTTTGTAAGACAAGTTTTCACATTCTTAAAGAAAAGGCAATATTCATAATTGATAATGAGCTAAGAATACTGAATACTGTAAGTAACCTATAATACTCACCACTCAGGATGAGCAGCCTATGTCTAAGAATTTTAGCTTTTTGAGGCCATTCTATGTACCATTTGGAAAGATTTTTCTTTAGGGTGTTGGGTTTTGACTAAAGGGATAGAGAATAAGTTCAACATCTAAGATGAACTGTGTGTTCAGAATAAAACATGCTCAACCTTTTTCTCCCATTGAAATTCCTCAGAATTTGCATGTGAACGGGAGAGAAGATATGATTTTGGTGAATAGTTTGTATGGTAAATAATAACATGTATTTTATAACACAACTATCTTTGAGGATCCTGAAGCAATTTAAAAGCATCTTGAGACTCAACACACTGCTATACAAAACCCCCTAGAAATTAATGTTGACTCACTGATATCCCACTGTTCTCTCTTAGTTTTTAAATTCCATTTTTCTGCAAAGCATAATTGTTATATTATTTAGTGTACTTCACAGTTTTAGTCCTTAAACTTATATAAGGCCCTACTCAGCTTTGTAACAGTAAGTCAGGGCTATAAAAACTAAATATTTAATCATTCTGATCTGATTGAAGACCAGCAGGCTTCTGTGGAATTTGCACTAGAAGAAGTTGATCAGAGACAGACGTGGGTAAGCCCCCAGATGAATACTGAGTGTGGTGGCAGTAAGACCTGATAGAATAAAATCAGAAACAATCAAACAGCTATTTTGAAGCAAACAGGATGAAGAGTGTTAGGAGCACATGCATATCTGCCAGAGATGGAGGGGAAGTGGTGGTGAATCCAATTAACACACTTGAGAAAAGGGAAGTTCTGAAAAAAGCCAAGACTAACTTTCTCAGCTCTGTGTGTGTAAGAGTCAAACTGGTTGCAGCTGTACTGGAAGAAAAACCCCAACAACGACAAAAAAACTAATGAAAATGTCTAAAAGTGGTTTGTAAGGCTGAGCCTGAGAACCATGTGTTGAAGTATCACTATGAATTTGTAACTTTATTATGAATAGAAGATTGAACGATAAAATTAGATTACTCTTTTAAAATATATTGAAGTGCAAGGAATTGCATCTCATGCATTCTGAGAGACACTCTTTGGTTACCTCATTTATTCATTCTTGCTAGCTCACTATATCCCCCTTCTTGCTTGGCTATCTGGGGACCTGTTCAGGTTTCACACCGAAGGATCAATTCACACAGCAATGAAATACCACTGCCTCTTGGGGGGAGGATGACATCTGTTAAATAGCACCCCGCAACACTACACAACAGTTTATAGCATCAAATGCAGAACAATTATGAATTTAATTAGAATCAGAGTGGGATTTTAATGAGAAAAAATGCAATTACACATGATGAAAATATAGGGCTCAGCTCCTTTATACTCACCCTGAGTTCCCTTACTACATAAGTATTTTCAAGGATTTTACTACCAGCAAGGGGATATGACCTGCCCCATAGCAGTTAAGGACCCAGCCTCTCATTTAGCAGGAAAGAACTGTGTTCTCTTTGTGCTACCAGCATGTTACACAGATTAACAAGCTTCACACTCAAACACCATCAGCTTGAGCAGATCTTTCACATTTTCCCCCCCCGATACTGCATATACCTATTCCTCACATGTTTAGTCGAATGGGCTACATCTCATCAGCAAAATGGCACATGGATTTGGATATAAAATGATAAATGATGTTGGCCTGGAACCTAACTAATACTCTAAAACACCATAGATCAACCAGATCTCTGAGTGCCTGTGACACAGGTCTACAGGAGGGAGATGTTTAATGCCTGTAACAAAATAATAACTAGCTGTAGGAGAGGGAAATAAATTAATTTTATTTTCTCCTATAGTGCTGTAGGTGATTGCCTGCATAACTGCTTGTGAATAACTATAAATCACTGTAATATTATGACGATTGTTTATAAAGTTGACAACAGAGAAATAATGGTATTGCCATATTGATAAATATTACTTTATCTAATTGCAGGTTGGTATTAAAATCTAATTGGAAACAGTTTGAACCAAGATACAAGAAGGATTTTATATGTGACTGAGAAAATTTTATCAAGCATTGTAGAAGTACATAAAAGGGAAAAGGTCTATCTTAATTTAATGGCATAGAAAACCTCTGTCCTACAAGATGTCAAGTCTTGGGTAACCTGAGCTACTTTCCTCCTTCAGAAATGCACCTTCAATGCATTAGATCTACTGCCAGTAAGAGGAGCAGTAGGAGGAAAATAAAATACATGAAAATTGGATAAACTCTGAGAGTCAATATTTTATATATATATATATATATAAAAGGGCCAAAAAAAGGGCCGAAGCTAAATAACAAGGCTAGAAAATTGCATTGCACTACAGTGGCCATTTTGTCTCTTTCATGTTTTTTGAGGCACAGACTTAGAATTACCAATATTTCCATGAAGGAAAAAAAAAAGTAAGGCTGCAAGGCTATTGGCATTCACTTCCCAAAGGCTGAAAGGCAACTGCCTAACCATTCCCTCTACCTGCAGGAATGCTTGGCAATTATGAGAGAAGAATGATGATTACTACTCTTCCTCCTCCTTGGAAAAAGGATAGGCCAGCCAAAGAGCAACAATATTTTTAAATTCTATGCCACACTTTCCCCTCATACCCATGATTTAATCTGTAGTACTCAAACATTCCAATGCAACTCTAAAATATCATTTTATGGATGTGGAAATGGCTAGATGCACTGGTCAGAGTTGTCATGGATTTCATGTTAAAATTTATACTTGTAAAAAATCAAACTATAAAAAATGAATAGAGATATCTGTTTATCACTCTAATATTTGCCTGTTAGTGAGCAAAAATGAAATTTGCATAATGATATCCACAGCTTTCTCTGCAATGTTAAGCTTTTCAGATTTTCTTTCTCAGACTGGACAAGATTTGCCTGGAATAATATTTGCTTGTTTTTCTTAAATATATTTTGGTTATGGTCAAGGGGTAAATTCAATATTACCCCTTATAAAGGCCTGTCATGATAGTTCATGTAAACATGTTAAACAAAAAAAAGGACAATAAATAATGTCAACCTCTTTTAACTACAGGTTGTTTCGATCCTTATTGTGATAATGAAAAATATAAACAAATGTAGATTGTCTCTCTACATTTCAACAAACAGCTGTGGAATTATTCATCATGTTACGGGAATCTGATCACACTTGACTGAGTCCTCTGGATTTAAGTTAAATTTTCTATCTAGTATCATATAAAAATAAATATATATCCAAGCAGTCTGATGATAGGATATATGTTTCATGAAAAAGGAAATAAAATGTACAAGACAGTCTCTTTAACCTCTTAGGGTAAGCTGAACCCTACAGTGGTGTTGCTGCTTTGCTGGTGTACCTGCCAACCTAAATTTTATTTCCTTCTGATGTTTCCCAAAATAGTATCTCTTAGAGCAAACTGATCTAGCTTCCTCTCCTCCACCTAAGAGATATAAAATACCCATCCTATCTTACAGAAATGCTAGTAATGCCATGACCCAGTCCAGCACAAGAAAAGCTATAATATATCCATTTCTGATGTTGAACAATACAGGCTTTCCCTAGCTGCTGTGATTTTTCTTACCCATAAAGATACAAATAAATTCTCACTGAGTTAATAATATCTTTTGTAGATCACTGAATGTGACACGACAAAAAGAAATCCAGAAACCTACATGCTCTTCTTCTGTAGGGGAATAAAACTCAATCACATTCTGAAAATTTTAGCACCAAGTAGCTTCTGGGAAAAGATGAATTATTGTTAGACCAGTCTGGCAGCCTGCAGACTCTAATTGTTTATGTTAACTTATCCACATGGTTTCAATTTTTGTCCTGCCAATGTGTAAGCTGGGATGGATAAAATAAGATTGTTCATCTCACTCAAACCACTCCCTACTTTATATATGTAAACAAGCAAAATATCATCTTTCTGGGGGGGGGGTGTTTGGGTTTTTTTTGTTTGTTTGTTTTTTGTTTGTTTTTGTGGTTTTTTTGGTTTTTTTTTTGTTTTTTTTTTTTTTTTTTTTTTTTTTTTTTTTTTTTTTTTTTTTTTTTTTTGTGATTCAGTAAAAATTCTCCTAGCCCCACATTGTTCTTTTGAATTTCTGGAAGACACCCTGATCAGTTTCCTCTTCCTTCCCAAGAGAGCCAGGAGCAGCACCTCCACAATGCCTTTACCAAATTGTCACCTCCTGAGACTTCCAGGACTATTTAACAGCAGCAGTAAATCCAGAAAACAGTGCTGCCTGATGAACCTCAGGTGTATACAAGCTTTCAGGCCTTCAAGGTTCATTCATCACTGGTTTCAAAGGATCCTTGCCTGGAGAGAGCACAGGCAGGGCAGTCAGCCTTAAAAACCAAGGGAGAGCAGGAGAATTATCTGTAATACTGACAAAATGCTCCTTGGAATATGCTAGGGAAGCAACCAGTATTTAATGACAGTGAGTTAAGGGTGAAGACAGGGAAGGGTAAAACGTCTTTAGAGGAAAAAGCTACAGCAGTTCCAAACATGCAAAGCAATCCTTTTGATGATAAGGAAAAAAGTGATAAAAGAAACTGTATGCTGTATGATGGCAAGCTCCCTAAAGTCACTAGCTCCTGAACATTCAATTACTATGCTTATTCTTAGTGCCAGATAGCACTCATCTGAAAAGAAAGACTAAGGAGAAACAAAAGGAAAGAATTTTGGCACTAAGACACTCCAAATGTGAGAATTGCAGCTAAGAAAATGAAGTACTTGGATTAAGTTTTTTCATTAAACCCTCTGTAGTTGCATTTGAATGTGAAGTGAAATCAAAGTCAGAAGATTTGTTATGGGTCAGCAAGAAGGAAGGAAAGGGGGTGGGAGTAGGGCTTTGTTCCAAGAACATTTTTAAATGCATGATCCTCTTTCTAAGAACATGGGTTATTAACAAAAGGCAAAGAAAGGCATGGCTTAAACAACATAATGATTTTAGAGGAAATCCTACAAACACAGATAATTATATACTTGATTTAGTTCTTGAAGCTGCATTTTTAGTAGATTTATTATTCTAAAGTACAATACATCATCAGATACTTTCCACAGTATAGTCATTTAATGTCTCCAAATTATAGTCTGCAAGGCAGAACTGGGGATTTGGTCTAAGTAACAGAGTGGTAACTGCAGGAAATGTTGTGATGGATGTCAAGTCTTACAAGGTTCACTTTGCTGAACTAGAATGCACCAAGAGAGATGTTGTTACAGTTCTAAAAGTTTAATCTGTCCACCTCCTACTGTTTGGATGTGAACAACCTTTTGAATTTTATGATAATAATAGGATTAATTTTTTTCCTCCCTTTCTCTCCTATTTTTTTTTTCTTTAACAAAGCCTGGGTACCAGATGGATGGCAGGTTATTTTCTTAGAAATGGTGTTGGCCAAAGATTCAGTAAAGACCTGATGGAATGTTTTAATCAGCTGAGCTTGGGTCTCCAGTTACAGTGGAGGTGATATTTCTATTTGTTCCTATAGCTCATTCCTTTATTAGGAATTTCTCATTGTGTTATGCTAGTCTTAAAGTTAGTATTTGGCTGCAGGCTGAATCAAGCCCACATCTCAGCCTCTCTAAATAATGCACAACTCGTGTATTATCAGCCCTGAAATGTCACCATGTCTGTAAGAGACAAAGATTTACCTGACAGAGAAAAAGTTGCCTTTAGAGAGGGCCAAGGACAGAGACAGGAGCTACTGCATGCTCACCCAGGATGCAACAAGACCTTCAGAGAAAAGGTAATGAACCAGCAAGATTTCTCTCTCACAAAAATAATAAATGAACACAAACAGATGAATAGAAAGCTTCTCTCAAAAACACATGTGACTTCTGATGACAAAAACAATGTAGGAAGGAAGAATTTGATCTTGCCAGAAGTAGGAGGCTGCAGTACCTGATAAGGAGATTTCTGCAAACCCACAAGGATCTGTTTCCCTTCTTCCTCCTTCATAAAAATTGGCCACAATTCTAAAAGGTTTCTAACTCAAATGCAGAAACAGAATTCTTCCACATCCACCCCAAAACTCCCACCAAATTGTTGAATCCATCAAAGTGGCAGTTAAACAAAGATGTTGAATGAGAAACCTGGAACAGGAATATGAAGAAAACTGCCCTGGAAATAGAAAGAATCCCAGTTCTTATATACTAAGTAGAGGCAAACAGCTTGAGTCCCTTCTGCTCACTCCAGTGGGAATGTCACACCAAGCACTAATGACTGCTCTGCACTACAAGAGAATGTCTCTGGGATGTGGCATTTCAAGTGTCAACTACAGTGCTGCAAGCATTCAGGCTTTGCCCTCAAAATATAAAGCTGCTGGTACAATTACTGTATTTTTAACATTCCCTTTGAAGAAAAAAGAAAGGCAACTATTTACATTTACGTCTTTTCACTTTTTTATATCCCATAATGTAATTTGCTTGCTCATCATTGGCTTGTGCTGAAGCCACTAGGAGCTTGTGGATGAGATCATGCTGGAGCAGGCACACTGCAGAAGGCCACAGCCTGTGGAGGACCTATCTAAGACTGCAGGAAGAATGAGAAGTGAGGAGTGGGCAGAGAGAAATCACTGCCCACTGTCTGGACTGCCTGTAGGACTGGGAATAATCTCTCAAATAAGGTTGTGAAATAACCAAGTAGATACAAGAAAGGAAGGAGGAAATGAGTCTGGAGTGAAGTGGATGCTGTAAATGTGGGAGGAAAGGTGTTGCAACGTTTGTCTCCTTTGTCCCCCAATACTGGAATATGTAATTAAATATTTATGCTTATTGGCAAAAACAAGTTAAATTCCCCCAACTCAAATCAGTTTTGGCTGCTGGAGCACCTTGTAGGTGATTTCTTAATCTAAATTTTGACCCATGAGTTTTCCTACTCCCATTCCTGATATTTTCTCCATGTCCCTCTGGGAGGCACAGTGAGTGACTGGTTGCATAGGTGCTTATCACTAGCTGGGGCAAATCCACCCTGGATATCAGCCATGGACCTATGCTGTGGCACAAAATACCAGTTGGCTGGCTTAGCCTTTAGCTGAGTTCAAATGCTTCCATCACTCTGGAAACAAGGCACCTGAACTGCTCCAGCAATTTGCCCTTAGAGGAGGACAAAGCAGTGACATATTTAAGTGTAAGGGAAAGTTTTAATGAGTAAATATCTTTGCTGTATTAATTCAATACCATTAATTTCAACAATCCTCTTATACTACTAGAAATCAAAATCCCAGTTAACTTGTTTTATCCTTTTGCTGTCACTGCAAGAGATTTTGTTTGAATAATGTGGCTTTTTTCACTCCAGTCAAGCATTTCATTTGGGTTTTTTTCCTGCTGAAAAGCTAAACTGTGTTTCTGACAACTATCTGGCTGTTAAAATGACTGCTGCAGATTGAGCACTGCAAGACTGCAAAGTGGAATTTCAGCAGAGATAAACAGGAAGACCAGAAGTAAGCAGGGTTCAAGCCATACCCACCTACAAAAGCTAGTAAATATAGAGGGAGAAATGTGTCTGTGACTTCAGACCTAGCTTGACAGCCAGTAAATTTTAGAAAGGAGAACTTTAGAAGGAAAGAGCCTTGGGTGAGTGAAATCTGCACAAATCAATCAAAGTAAAAAACTAATTTTTGTTTTGGGAGGGGTATCACTGATAGCCCTTTTAGATTCTTTGCCATAGTCTACAAACTCCCAAAGGAGGCAGACTCCTGGCAAAAAATCTTCAACTCCTCCTCTTGCATTGCTGGGTGGAAACTCTGGGAGAACACATTTATTCATTTATTAAAAGCAGTACTTTGTTCAGCAAAACCAAGAGAAATGAAAACAGCTATTTTCAGAACATCTACCACATTCTGACAGATAAGTTTTCCAGAAAAACATTAAAAATATTATTTAAATGTTTTCTGGAATTTCTGACCTCATTACAGACAACAAACTTATTCACCAGTCACACTGAAATTTGGCCATATTGAATTTCCATTCTTTTGATTTTAGCACACGATCATGCCTCAAAGGCTCTAGAAAAAAATTTTTTTTACATTCTTATTTGGCGTTCTGCTCTTATAAGACTAAATATTTGCATGTACAGTTTGTTCACATCAAATGGAGCCAGTTTCACTGGGACTGGGGACACCAGTAGTTCAATAGAAATATGTGATGCTTCTTCACCAACTCAATCCCCTGTGCTCAGAACAAAGGAGTTAAACAATGATGACTCAGTAGAGGTCTGGAGGGTGGTGAAATACTCTCTTTTTTAAATCAGAATTTTGTGTTCCATTGGGTGTTGGAAGCATTTGTCTCAACCAAACTACATCCCACAAACCAAGCCTTTTATTTGCCTTTTTTTTTTTTTTTTTTTAAATTTGAGAAAGCAGAGATGTAAATACCTATCCCTCAACACTCAGCCTGCTATGCTCCACAAAGCATAACAGAATAAAAATTTCAAGAATGGAAGGAAAAAGGGCAGGGCTGGCTCTGGCCGGTTACATTGCACTGCTAGAGAATTCCCAAATTTTCAGAGGACTTTATGGGAAGCTACTTTTTAAACCAGTTCAACACTGTCCAAGTTCACAAGATGTAAACGAATTTCTTTTGCAGCTTTAGCATTGTGAAGTGTTTGTCATAACATATTTGGGTGACATCTGCATTGTTCAGCCTAAAAGCAAAAAATCTACATCCCAGCATTAAACTCATGGACTGTGAGGACTTAGAGCTCAATCTGCTTGACACAGCAGGGGAAAAAAAAAATCATCAAAACAGCTCAGATTACAGTCTATCAAAATTTCTAAACTACGAAACTGCATTTAAATTGTATTACTAATCACATTTACTTTTATTAAACTTGAAATCCTGTGGACACTGGAGGCAATGGTATGTGAAGTTTTAGAATCTGCTCAGGGATTGTCTGATGGGGGAAGCAGCACTCAGAAAACCAAGGAATTTTAGCTTAAATTATGCAACAGTAATTTAACTGAACAGAACTATCAAACCTTCATTTTTTCATAAAAGTTTAATCTTATTAAGTTCCGTGGTTTTTTATTTTCAAGGATAACACACTATAAAAATATGTGAACTGAGAACAAAAATCATACTTTGAAAAGTTCTCTTTATTTTATTCAAAAGTCAAAGGAAATTCTACTGAGATTCCACAGATATGTGTCCTGGATGCAGATTTGTGCTCTGCTTTCCATTACAATTGAGAGATTTCTGAATATCCCTAGGTCACAAGCACTCTGGTTAACTGAAGTCAATAAGGTGCAATTCAACACTAGCAAAGGCATGAAGTACTATTCTTAGGATAGACAAAGTTAAATGCACAAATACAAAAGGAGTAAAATGGGAACAGGGAGCATTCCTGCAGAAAAAAAGTCTGGACAAATGGCAGATCCATTAGGAACCCTCAATGCAATGTTTGGGGAAGAGGGGGAAGCATTTATGTGAGGTCATATTGATAGGAGGGGTTTGGGCAACATGCTGAGGTGGTGATTCCATTGGTGAGACCTCAGCAAGAGAGCTGTCTGAGTTTCTAGTACTCCCTAAGGAAAGCTGGAAAAAGTCCAGAGAACAGCAATAAGAATGACAAATTGTTTAGAAATCATGATGCACAAAAAGGATGAAAGATTGAGGTTGTTTAGTCTAGGAAACAGTGTATTTAGAGGAAAAGCAAAACAGTTCTGGAACAACTAGAACTATTTTCCATATGGACAAGGTGAAAGTTAGGAAGCAATTGACTTGATCTGCACACAGGTAAGAAAACTCACTCTTTAGCTGTAAAAGACAACTGTGTCCTGGAAAAGGTTGTCAAGAAAGGGTTTTGAGAATCTTTCAAGAGTCCAGGATCAAAAGTAAGTGCTGATATCAAGATACAAGACATCAGCATTGCCACTGACTGGCCTCCTTGGCCAATGAATTGCAGAACTCTCACTGCTTTCCCCTAATTCTCCAACAAATAGCTGTATTTTTTGCACTGGTCTCTCTCATTTTTTTTGTTGAGAAGGTGAAAAGCGCGATCTGATTACCAGGAATAGGTATTCCTGAGTGCTGGCTTCAAGTCTGCATTGAGTTTGGAGAGGATGGAGACGCTGTTTCAGAATCCAGTCCTGAGCTTTGTTACCCAGCACAAAGGCAAAGCTATTCCACTTCTCTGCTTACAGCTGCAAGCAAGACCCAAATTCAGCCCTCTCAACACTAAGTAATTGGCTGTGAATTCAGATGAGGAACTGGGTTGCTCACAAGGGTCTGATTCTGGCAAAACCACCTTCCTGCTTCCCCAGATTTATTTTTTTTAATTTCAATTTTCTTTTTCCTGATGGAAATTCATAAAGCCCCACTGAATTATGTAAAGGCCTCCTGGAAATACTTAAAAACAAATCATAAAACCCAAAATAGAAAAAAAAAAAAAATAAAAGGGGAAAAAAACCCTCCAAAAAAATACAAAGCATGTGCTGTGATTCAGGTGTGCTTTTCTTTCTTTATAAACACAAATACGTTGTTGGCACGTGCATGCACAAATCATAAGTAAATTGCTGTTAATAATGAAATGTTCTGCAAAAATACAATGATTCCAGTAAATGTCAGAACACATCTGCTCTAATTAAAAATTAACCATATCATTAAAGTTATATTACTAGTTAATTTCTGAAAATGTTTAATTATTAGAGAGTTATCCTTCCGGCTTCCAGGGAAGAATTAGAAATATTGCACTTCTGTGTTTAAATCTTCCTCTGCCAAGTACTTTAATTTTTAAGGGGCATATATTTTAAGGTACTTAGGAGATATAAGGGCTTTAAAGTCAATAAACCTTGTGTCATGGCAGATTTTACCCACTCCTTGGAAGTGTCTTGAAACAGATTCTTTTTTTCTCCCACTTTTTATGGGAGCTGAGACTGAGGGAAAGATGCTCCTTGTGTCAGCAGCAAATCTGGCCCAGAGCCTTTCTCGAGAGGAGTCTTGAGTTTGGCTTCATCCTCCTCCACACTGTGTGTCAGCTCTGGCACCAGCTCAGTGTGACAAGCAACTTTTAACTGAGAAATTATTAACACAGTCAGACTAACCTGAATTTAGCCTAATTACCTGAGCTTAGATGCTTTCAGATTTAAGTTACATGAGGTTTTAGTTTGTTATACCTGCCTGTAGTTCAACTTGGGTGATTTTCAAATCTGCAAGGGCCAAAGCCAGAAGCACTAGAGGCAAGAACTTACTGGTGTCCCTGTGAGCTCTGTCTGATTTCCCATAAACATTCCTCTAACAACTCTCCAGTCCATAGGTTTTTTTGTTTTTTTGGGTTTTTTTTTTCCCCAAAAGACTTCTATATCAGCAGATGCAATACGATCATTGACTCACAGCACAACCTTAATCCAAGTCAATCAAGCCCTTTTACAGCCAGCCAGGTATTTTAATAAAATTTTACTTGGCTATCTGTACAAATACATACAAGCAGTTAATTGCCTAATTTAATGCATATAGTAAACAGACATTACTTGCAACTGACAGCACCAGGTGGACTGAACATTTCTCATTCAAACCAGACACACAGCATAAAACTGAAATACAGAAATAAACGTAAGAGCAGAGATAGTGCAGAGGAAAAAAACTGTGTCTTAATTATGGGGTGTCCACTTTCTGTAACAGATTGTCATTCCAAATAACCCCATCTTAATCAACCTGCCAAATTGCTTGGGAAACAAACCAGCAGCTGCACACCCAGAGTTCTGCTTATCAGGCATACAGGTGTCCTTGTTTGCATGTCATAGTTATCCCGTGGTTCACTCTGGTGTCAGGGTTTGCTCTGGAGGAATATAAAAAAAATCCTCCTTTCCCAGAAAGAAAATATCCTGTCCGCTGTCAAGAATGACTGCAGCTTCAGGTCAAAGGAGTAGAAGTTGTTTTAAATAGCATCCAATCGAGTTATGCAGCTGGTGCTGCAGTGGCTGGGATGTCGCGTTTTGAGGTACAGTGGAAGAAGAAAATCAGGTCCTAAGGTTGCGTGTGGAGAAGGTAACAGCCCTTCTGAGCATCACTAAAATGCACAGGGAGACTGAGACACGCATGTTACTATGGGGGATCAGTAAAAGTGTAACCAGAAGGAAACCATGGGTGAAGATAACAGGGATAACCCCTAGCTAAGCAAAGAGCAGTAACTATTTACTATAAAGGCTATAGAAACAGATACTACCTGGAAACAGAGATAACCCACCATGACCCGAAAGATTTTTAAAGACTTAGAACTCAGCTTAGTTCAGCCCACAGAAATAGCTCAGCAAATGTTTAAACTCAAGGATGGCAGCTGGACCGCTGCCATAAATCTCATACATCTGTTAGAGAGAGGGGGAAAAAAGTGTTGGTTAACTTGAAATAATAAGACTAGATTTACATGAGCTCACCTAGAAAATAAGATTACGTCAAGATTAGAGACTGTAACAGGTCATCCTCTGAGATACAGTTGGAAAACAAACTTTCATTTGGTCTTGTTAAAAGTGAATAGCATATTTTGCCAGAGTTTGTTTGAAAATGTTTTGGTTCAGGAATTAAAACACAAGTGGCTTAATGAAACCTACTCTCCCTTATTTGTCCTAGTTGGAGTTTGAAAAAAACACAGTTAGCTTTCTTTACAGCAAATGAAATTATAAGTGCTTGAAGAACAAAAAAAAAAAAAAAAAAAAAAAAAAAAAAAAAAAAAAAATCAATACAATTTCAAAAATAATTACTATAAAATAAAAAATTGTTAGTAAAAAATCAATGACCAAATATTCCTTGAAGTACTACATGCAGCTGAATTAATAGATTTTTAAGGCATAAAATTAAAGCTTCATAATCTGAGAGTCATTCACGTTTGACAGACTTTTCTAATTTAATGGAGATAAATATGCATTTAGAAGAAAAAGTTTTATATTTTCAAGTTTATAATCAATAAAACTTCTGTTAGAAGTTACTCTGGTACTCGGGTCCACTTTTTCAGAACTTGAATGAGTGCTCTGCTGGAGGAAGTGAGATGCATGGGCACTTTCTGGACAATCTTGAGAAGGAAACAGGTGACACAGGTGATGAATTTAAAAACTTTACTAAAGATCCCCTTGGAGGACATAGGTTTGTCACATGGCATAAGCTGAGGATGTGAATGGGTGTAGCAAACAGAACTATGTTGGAGAACGAGACCCATGAAGTAACATGCTTCTAAATGTGCAAAAAAGAAGCAGATGTTGATTTCAACTGAAAAGTAAAGGGAACATAAAGAGAAAAGAAGGGCAAGGCAACAATTTTTGAATGGATTTGTCAACTATTTTGGAGACAGAGAAAAAAATCAAAACAGCTCGATTCATACGAAGCTGATATCCTGAAAAAGTGTAATCCTTTTTCTAGATGAAGACTTCTGCTCTAACATATGAGTATTTAAGTGTGTACAAAAGAGTAGAGAATGAAGTCAGCTTGACATGTTCAGTGGAAATCTGTCTCGTAGGCAGACACTGCAGTTTGGAGAAAGCTATTCTAAGCCTTCTTTAGTTCAAAACTCAACTTTAATCCCCTTGTTTCTAAGACAAGGCCCAAACTGTCTTATTTCACTTCTAATCCAAACCCCAGAGCTGTTCAGCCACTATAAAGAGTGCTAGGAAAAGGCAAATTTGCATTCAGGTTTTCCCGCATACCTGCCAATGTGGTTATAAAACATTCACATGCACATACACACATGTACTGATACCCTCTTTATACACAGGCATATGGGCTCTGTGTCTCTGCAGCTGTGCACACACACACACATCTCTCAGGAATACTCTGTGTGCTTAAAAATGCCTGTACAATTCAGCTTTTTGGTTCCTTAGCCATCCTGAAAGCTATTTTTTTCCTTATTTAAAATTTTACTTGGGATCTAAGTCCACTATGAAAAGTGTTACTATAAAGTCGACATTTGGGATTTTTTCTTCTGTCTTTTGATGATGTTTTTTCTACTATTTGATTAATTTGCAATTTTATTTGACTTGAAAATAAATATTTGCCTAAATCTGAAAATAAATTTTAAAAATTTATTTTATAATTGAAATCAATCATATATTCTGTACATTTGCTTCACAAGAGCAGTGACTTGCTGGAAATCATTAGCCTAAAAGGGATCCTTTATCAGGCCAAAACTAGAGCATACATGATACCTGTCATGGTTGATAGCTAAAGATTGGGTTCTAGAGGTTAAATATTGCTTGACATGCCCTTGGTGGGAAGGAAGAAACAAAAAGGAGCATCAAAAATATTCTCTTCTATTTGTTCAGTTCATACAGTATTGCATTTTCAGAGAGAAAAATATTGGTTTTACTGAATATGTGATTTAAATGTAGGCAATATTAATGAAATACAGTTAAATACTTTGAGGGGTTTCAGGTTTGTTTTTTTTTTTTTTTTTTTTTTTTTTTTTTTTGGGATAACATCTTTTGTTAAAGATGTCTTCCATCCTTTCAGAATGTATAGCCAAACTCACAGATACTCCCCTGTCGTGTGCTGGGATAAACTTAAGAGAAAATGTAAGTACCTTTTTAGATAAAACCACTCTGTCCTCTGTAAATACAAGTTTATTTTAACAAAGGCTTCTTTCAGTAATATAAATAATGATAAAAGTAATGGACTTGCCACTGTTGACTTGGTTCAATATCTGGGACAAGTATTCCCTTAGGTAAAGCCAGTAAGCCTTCTGAAGTCAGCTATTACATTATTAATCCTATCACTCCTGAAATGCTTTATTCCATTTATTACCTGTGTGAGCTTGCAGCCCACCTTCACACCTCAGACTGGTGATCCAGCAAAAGGCATTTCCTAATGGTGTTTAAGTGCCAGGGATTTAGTTTGCTTTACTTAGCCTGTCAGAGTCTTCTACGTGATTTCCTATCTTCAGCTGCTGAAAACACTTCCACATGGCTTGGAGAATAAAACATTATCTTTGTGCTTCCCAATATGCCACTTATGAATATCTTGGTTTAAAGCTGTAGCTTCTGAAGAAGTTGGTTTTTTTTTAAAGAAACCTGACTTCATGTAAAAACTCTCTTTTTCTGGGGTGACATCCCTCCCTTGCCTACTGAGGATATAGCACCAAACTGAGACTGAATATGGCCTGAGAAAGGGTGATTTGTTTCCAAATTTTCTATCTAGTTCTCTTTTTCTGATACAGGCCTAGGGAAATTTCTTTTGTAAACCTTAAGGCAAACAGGTGTTTTTCATTAAGGGTTTGGATAGAGCTCTGTGACTTCTTCTAGCTAGTAATTAACAGGAACAAATCCATACCTTTAGGGGAAGATTTAATAGGTGAGCCACTCTATAGAGCATCTGCTCCCACTCTCATGACAGAAAGCAGAGAGAAATTTGGTTTGCTCATCCTGGAAAGGAGAAGGCTTAGGAATGACCCAGTTGTAGCCTTCCAGCACCTGCAGGGAGTCCACAAGAAAGATGGAGAGAGACTATTTACAAGGGCCTGGACTGACAGGACAAGGGGGATTGGCTTAAAACTGACAGAGAGTGGGTTTGTAGGTTTAGATTAGAGATTAAGAAAAAAAATACTGTGAAAGTGGTGAGGCCCTGGCACAGGCTGCCCAGAGAAGATGTGGATGCCTCATCCCTGGAAGTGTTCAAGGCTAGGTTAGATAGGCTTCTGAGCAATCTGATCCAGTGGCCCATGGCAGGCGGGTTGGAATGAGATGATCTTTAGGCTCTCTTCCAACCCAAACCCTTCGGTAATTCTGTGAAACATTGCTTGATTCCCCCTCCATGCAGCTCTCTTCCTGAGAGAAAGGACAAGTGTTTGAGGCCAATGAGGTTATCCCTGATCTCCTTCCCTGTGATAACATTGATGGATCAACACCCAATGGTTATGGTGGGGCTTATGACAGAATTATTATCCCAGAGAATCACTGTGAGCAGAAGCTGCCACGAGTGCATTCACTCTCTTCCTTTGTTCTGCTTAACTCCAGGCTCACCACATGATATATTTTATAGACTGTACTTCAATGGCAATCACAAATGGGTGGAAAACGACAGTAATTATTTTGTGGTAATCATTAAATTCTTAGTCATAAAGGAAGTGGTGAGACAATGGGAAGTTTTCAAAGAAAGTATGTGGATGCGCAGTCCTGTGAAACATGCAAATAGGAACACTCTGCCAAAAAACAGTGTTTGGTTTAATAAATTCATTTATGATTTGCAGGCAAAACTTCTGCGCCCTAATTGTGCAAGAACAGAATGTCAAAAATGCTTCAAAAAATGAAAGGTTTAAGACAATGCCAGCAGGGACTGTGCTTATCATGGCAGAGAGTTACTAGTTCTAATAGGGATCCTGTGCGGATTTGAAGCAGAGGATAAATTTGGTCAAAATGAGACTTTCTCAAATCTGTTACAGAGGCAAAACCACTGAAATTAAAGTGGGTTTGCAACTATTTCGTTTGGCACCCAAGGTGGAATATTTTATTACAATTCCAGTTATGTTTCAAGGTTTAAAAGACTGTTAAAATATGCTAATTGAGACACTCAGGATGACAAAAGTTTCAATTGCGAAATCTGCTCTTTCTCTGAAAACTACTTAGAGTAAAGCAATATTTGGTTTCTCCTGATGTGGCTCTAGATAGTTCATATCAAATGCTAAATTAAACGTCAATAATCCTTAAGGAGCCTATTTTAGTCAGACTTTTTTAATCAAGGTTTCCAATGTGATCTTAAGGTTCATTTGTTTCCAGAATATAATGAGTACTGTACAAATCTCATGCATTGCCAGGCAGAGTTCTACACAGGGGTTGATTTATGCTTATTTAAGCTACATTTTAAATGTTTCATATGAAAGTTTTGATTCCAACAAAAGCTTTAGAAGAAATAAGAGACTGCAAGCCAACAGATATTTAGTTGCAGCTTTTAGAAAAATAAACAAAGAAAACCTCATGAAAAACAACTTCCTAGCTAAAAAACAATCACCGTATTTTCAAATCAAATATTTTAAAATATTTTCTACAGAAATGGCAGAAAGGAAAATTCAGATTTTATTATGGAAAATGTAAATCAGTTCATGATCAATGTTTTTAGTAGAATATCCCTATCAGATGATGATTCATTAGGGTGTGTCTCAGTGAAGGAGGTTATTGATAATTTGATACCTCATATCCACTATCCTAATCATTATTGTCAGAAAGTCTATTAAAGACCATAGGTCATGGATCTAAAATTAAGTATGCCACAAAAAAAAAAATATTGAGCAAGGGAAAAGGACAGACCTTCTTATAGGTTAAGATTTGCACTGGAATCCAAAGTTTCAATTAATTTTGCTAAATTATTATTTGATAAAATAAAGCTATGTTCTCCAGTGAAACATTTCTCATTTAAAAGGAACCAGAAGTTAAAATATTAAAACCCATGAATATAAGATGGAATATAAAACCACAACTCTGTTTTTTTATCCTGCTATATGGAGATCTGCCTCCAAAATGTATTTTTACTACAGATTATGCTGGAGTACTCAACAAAGTAATAAGATAGATAGTTGGGCTTTTTTTTCCTCTTCTGCTCTTGAAGCATTCTAGTTTTTGGACAACTCCACTCACTTTTCTCAGTATTCTGCTAAATGAGAAGTTGAGAAATACATGGGTCACTGTGCTCATATACTTCGCTTAACCCAACTATGTTACAGACAAAATGAAAGTATTACCATTTTCTTTTAAACAAAATAAAACAGAAACAATACAAGTCTTTTGTTGTCTATTAAGACCGAGATGGTGAAGAAAAAATCATGCTTAAATCTGGTCTAAAACAGAGATCACCCTCATAATCTTTATATTTCAACCATTAAAATATATCACTTAAAAATCCCCCTTAGATTGGGACTCAAGCTCACAGCATATTGTTTTCCACAAGCTGAACTCACAGAGGGCAACATTTTCCATCAGTGCTGTTATGACAGCTTTTTTACTGGGATTGCCCTTTTGGCTCTGAGCCTCCTCTCCTCCCTTCTCTCCACCATTCTGTTTCCTGATTTCAACATTCAGAAAGAGATCTGAGCCCTCCTCTCACTCACCAGTGGCTAGTTCCTTTGGAAAAGCCTGGATGACACCTGTCCAGAGAGAACAAGGACACTAAGCCAGGCTTGGCCAGGCTGTGACCAGTGAGGCTGAAGGGGTGACACTGCACCAACCTGGCATTTTCACATGGCAGCCCTGAGCTTCTAAACAAGCTTACACAGATTACAGATGTCACACGGGCTCATGGCTGGCATTAAAGACAGCAGCTGCTGTCTGAGTGCAGGCACGAACTAATTCTGTCTTTGAAGAGAACTGTGACAAGCTTCAACCAGAGAAGAGGCTTAACCACAAAAATTCAAACAAGATCTAATGTATTGCAGCATATAACACAGTCCAAAGTGTGTCATAGCTCTCTGGTTTTCTGTTTGGTGAAAGGAAATAGCCCAAGTGCCTGGCAAAACCCAGCAGCAAAGCTGATGGGAGTTGTGGGAGCAGGAGAGGAAGAAGCACAGGGAGATTTAAGCACACACTGAAGAAAGAGCTGGAGAAGTTGAAGTAATGGGAAAACCAACATTTTCCCTTTGAGTAACAGTGATGAAATCAAGTCTAGGTGACTGGACTCACATCTTGGGGGCTGACACGACATCTCTAGCTTGTGTTACTCTGTACTGGAGTCATCTGATGCCACAGTTTGGGCAACTATTGCTATCACCACTTGGCTAAGGAGCTACTGGGTATGAGATCAGGAAATTTCCCTTTGAGCCCCCACAGAGTCAGTTTTGCAGAGATCTGGGTGCTACCAGGTGGTGATGGCAGGAGCTGAACTCCACAAACACCGTGGATCTGGGGCTTGTTACAAACCCACAGAGCAGTGTTCAGCTGAGACTGGACCTACATATACAAACCATGCAATGCCAAACAGGTTTTTTTTCTCTTACTACTGAGATTTATAAGCACTTCAGAAACCAGGTTGGTCTCTGCTGTTTCCTCACACAAAGGTTTATATTCTTCAACAGGATGGTTGCCTCCAGCACTGATTCAAGAATGCCAACTGTAATTAAAGACTTGGAAAAACAATACATTCAATGTCTTATTCAGGTTGACAAGTGTTGTCCTACCTTGGGAATGTCTATGAGCCTAATAGGTGTGGCTTTCCATTTGGGTTTCCTTGCTGCATCATGTAATATTAGCTTTCTTCTTGCAGGTTTTTTGAGACTTATGTTTAAGAAAAGGACTTGATAATCATGTAGTGAAATCACAATAAAATGTCACACTAATTTAGTCACTGGGAATATTTTCCCAGCTTCTTGTATTAATTCCCCTCAAAGCTAACTTAGGTGCTTGTCATCTGTGTATTCCACATCTGTCTATATCAATAATCATGCATCTCAGCAAATTAAGACATTTTACAGCATTTAAACATCCCAAAGATCTTATATTTTCTGTGAATTTGGAGAGGTTGTACTATAATTTGTGGACATTTTCCCATTAAACTCTGAAATGCTTTGGCAGCTACTGCTTAAAAACAGCAGCTCCCTGGCAAGGACAGAATACCTGTCAGGCCATGAAGGGTGCCCTGCATTCACTGGAGAGATAAATGGGAGCTCTGAAATAGAGTTAAGCCCAGAGAAGGAAGCTTGTCCTCAGACAGACTTGCCAAGCCTGTTTCATTACAGCTTACAGCTTTCACTGTGGCTTAGTGAATGCTGTTAAGTATTCTGTCACAGCAAACTTACTTTTCCAGACAAGTAGCTCTGCAAAGCCCTAAGGTGCCACTGCTAATACTTGAACTTGTTTACAGTGGTGTTTTTTTTTTTTTTTTTTGTGGACAAAGCATACAGGTACTCTAATAAATAGTCCAAGATTTCTTAAAATGTGTTTTCTAATCCAAAACATCTAGGAAGGTTTTTATTTTTTTTTACATTTTCTGTCCAGCTGTAATGAAAAGACAGACTATTTCTTAAGGTCTGTCATTTATAAAGAAGTATTTTTTCTATGTACTTTGCGGGCAGAAAAGCATAGGTATTTTTAAGTTCCTATAGTTGTTATAATGTTACCCTATAGGATCTTAATTCATACTCATCACTGGGGACACATATCGTGGAAGGCCTTTCTGCAACTTAAGCTGCACCTTTTTTAATTTCTAGAATACATGATTATGGTGTTTAAGCTTCTTTGAGAGAAAAAACCCCACAAAAATCAAAATGAGAAGACTGACTTAAAGATATAAGTTCAAATTTTGTGTGCCTACCTTTTTAAAATATTCTTTTAGGTTCTTACCTAGTCACTTAAAATAGGTTCTATTCATTAACTAGCTCCTGTTCAAGCCAGAAGATCCATTCAATCATAGCTTGATTAAGCAATGCGATAGCCCTTAGCCCAGTCAAAACAAGACCAGAAATAAAAAATGCGCTCTATTCTGCAGCCAAAAGCCATAGTCTGCCCTGAAGCCTTTGGCAGAAGATGCCTAATAAAATACAAAATACAGAATACCTTTTCTTTTTTTTAAGAAATTTTTACAATTTGACGTTGAATAAAGAAACTTTCAAATTTTATTACACTTTTGCTGAGAACTGACTTAAGAATGTTAAGTTGCATTTCAAGAGAAGACAACACAACACCTGCAAAGCTTCAAGATGTCTTGCATCATTCTGGATAGATTTATTTAGTCCTAACTGGAACTAAAGAAGCAGGTTTCCCATTGTTTTTTGCTAATCATATAATAATGATTTATAACCAAGTGAAAATACAAACACAGGTTCTACATGGGAGTCTTTTCTGCTGTGCAAATTTACAGTGGTATTTTCCCAGTCATAGTTAACTAGGCTCTAAATGTAATATAAAGAGAACTGAGAACAGCTGCTTTAAGGGACTCTTTCCCAGACTCATGTATTTACAATCCACATGGTTAAGTGGATTTCACGTAACAACTGTATTAATGGACTTAGTTACTAAACATTTGTGGATCATGTAGCTGTTATGTCATTATATGCTAAATGAAGCTTAGTTGTAAGCCCCAGATCTTTAATCCAAGATCAACTCTTCGAGCTCCACAGAGGTGTTATTTGCATTATTTTCCATTTGGATCAGCCTGTGATCTGACTACAGAGTTAACAATCCTTTGCCCTTAATTATTCTTCCTCCTCACTTCCAAGGGATTTTGGACACTTTTTTTCAGTCACCACAAGACAGTGGAAATTTTGTTTCTTACTGCACATTCAGCAGCAATATCTACTAATAAGGCAGGCCCAGTATTGCCTTTTCCCCAACACAGGTTTGCAACAGTAATGTGGCCTTTTGAACTGATGAAGAAGCAGAGAAGGAACTAGTTGACCTGAGAGACCTCTTTCACCTCTAATTTCTATAGGAAAAAAGAATACAAAAAGTTCACTGACCTAATTTGCAATGTTGGCTGTCAAATAATGATCCTGTTATGAGGTTATTGAAGAAAATATTGAGATGCATTGCAATTCTGCTTAGAAAATTACCCAATAAGCACTTTGTATTTTCAAATTCTACAGAACTGTACACTGTATGGAATCATTTGTATTTAAACTGTTCATTCAAGAAGGATCTATGAACATACTGAGTGCTTTCAAATCCATCACAAAAACCCTTCTCATTATGTACCTTGCAGTAACCTCAGACCTACCAAAATCAAGCATATGCTCCTACCCAATGTGATCATAAACAAACATAGAGAATATCACTGAAGCTTATTTTAGTCAATATTTTGGGTATTAAAAAAAAAGAAAAATAACCCCATATGTATCAAACAATGGTCTTCAAAAAAAAATAAAAAAGCAATCAATGAATTCCATCCCATGAGAGGAAATTGGGCCAAAATTGATCTGGATAGCCAAATTTATTATTACATGAAGTGAATGTACAATGAAATTTGATTAGAGCAAGTGTGCCATCATTCCCTTTTGCAAGATTAAGTACAGAACAGCACAGCCTTGATGAAAGGAATCGATAGCATTGAAAGCAAAATTGGAGGGCTGTCAAATCATCTTAATTCCTATTTTCTGAATGAGTGTAGTGAGGCTGCTTGAGGCACATGCTAATAACCAAATAAGTGTGCTTTCGACTCAGTACAGAGTCAAGCCTCTATAAAATGTAAATAAAATTGCTAAAAGGAAGAAAAAACCTTTAAACCCACACGAAGTAGAGATACCACAACATAAAGGTTATACTTTGAAATCATAATTGACAGAGTTGCATTTCTCTTAATTTTGTTGACATGAGGATATGTAAACTGCAACTTCCCATCTGTTAATAGACATGTTGACCAGCAATCTTCTTTCTCCATGACTGGAAATATAATGGATTCAACAGGCACACAGACATATATGCACAACACACATAGCAAGAATCGACCTCCAAGGCTTTTTAAAATCCATAGCTCAGAAGTTCATAATACAGAATTTCTTTGAGATATTTCTCATGAAATTTCCTCACAAAGGTTTGAGGCTGTTTTCAAGGTCAGCTCAAGCCATCCTAAAACAGAATTGTCTTCAAATCCTGCCTCCCCACGTCCCCCTCACATTTCCTCTCAACGTGCTTTATGCAAAGCAAGGCAGCTGTTGATGTGTGGAGACAAGGGGGCAAGGTGACAAGGTGCTAAAGGTTGTGTGGCCATGTGTCACCCACTATACCTAGGGAAAAATTCAAGACACACTCATAAATCTACAGATTCTTCAGCAGCAGCCTGAGTTCTGTTTTGATTATATTTGTATTGTTTTTAGCAGCTTTCCAGTGCCTCCCCTAACAGATGTTCCTCTTCACATCCTGTGCATGCTCTGACCTTCTTAAAGGCACATTTAAAATTATTTTTTTTCTCCTTCCAGCTTTGAGTAGTGCTACATTTTCACAAATACAAGCTTTGAGAAACATATTCTTTAAGTATAAAAAAAGATTCTGTGGTTGCAGCACAGAGGAGTCAGGGCAAAACCTGGAAAAGAGCATCTCAGCAGGGAGTCTCTGCATCCCTACCTGCCTTGGAACATGAACATCAGAACTGTCACCCACCACCAACACTGCACCCACCCCTAAACAAACAAATCACACTGTTACAAGGGGACAGCAATAAAGGGAGATTTTTAGGTACTCTGCTTATATAATTAGCAAAAATGTTGCAAATGAACTAATGGTTGATGACAATGACTCAACAAAATTCAGGACTTCCATAACAGCTGGACCCAGGAATATGATGGATTGAGCAATGTCATTCTCTATGCTGAAGCCAGATCTTGAAGAATGTGAGGCTACCAGTAATTTTATTACTCTATCATAGACAGCTAACACAGAAAAACCTCATATTGCACTTAGTAAGTAGGTTCAAAACAGAAGATATGTTATAATAGTCCATTAGAGAGCAAAAGGACCCTTTACATTGTTTACAGTTGCAGATGACAAGGACTCTCAAATCTCCTCTTTTTCTCAGAAAACTAATTGGTGAGTTAGATTTAAATCTAAGATCTTTAACTACATGTGTTTCCTATTATTGCTATTTCTTTTACTGTTTTATTTTTTAATCTGAGCTTGAGGAAAACATACTGATGGACTTACACATACAATAATTCTTAATTAGGACATTACTTCTTGTGGAATTAAAAAAACCCTATCTGCTAATTCTACCCATATGACAGAGAAGTAAGGTAAGAACACTAAGCATAACAATACAACAAAAGTGGACAAGACAAAGCTTTTCTCATGCTGAACCCAGTAATGGGCAGATTATATTGTAATTTATCAGGCAATGCTGCTGCATTGCAAACCTGGAAAGTTATAAAAACATATGGAGCCCCTTCAGCTTTAACGTTTGGATTTGGCCACAAGCATGATGTCCCTGATGGTTATTGTGAGCCAGGCACTTGTTTTTAATCTGTGGGTCCTCTCTAATAATAGACTGCTGAGAATGGATAATAATATGGAGCATCAGCTTAAAAGTCTGTCAGCTGACTGAACTTGGAGTTTGGATTCTTAGGCTCTCAGGAGGTAAAGCAATGTATTTATTATTTATTTTAAAATAAGACATGGAAGCAAGCAGCCTGACATTTATTGCATTTAAAATACAGCGATGCACTTGTGACCTGTTCAGCTGCCTCCACTTGGGTGTCTGGTGAGAATACCAACTTGTCAACTATCATGAGTTCAGGATGAACTTTGTACTGGTTTTTATACTTACAGGAAAAGTATCCCATGTAGAGTTAGGCACTTGCATTCCCACTAGTACAATTCTTTTCATCACAACATTATCAAATGCTGGTGATACATATATAAACCTGCACCAAAACAAGTTCTGCACTTCGTTGGCAGTTTGTACAGAAGCAGATATTTTTTTGTCTCATTGCTTTTTGCCAATACATGAAAATTGTTCCTTCAAAGACTAAGGGTGATGACAGTCTGAGTCCTTAATAACCATTGTTGGTGACTCCCAGGTTCTGTGAGAATATGAGAAGGTTCTAAACAGCTCTCAAACTACCAGAATCTGGGGTTTCACTGTCTTCTCTTGAATGAATCAATTTCATCCAGAACTTACACAGATTAGATAGGAAAGCATTTTTTATACCACAATAAGAAAAAAAGCAAAGCAAACCAAAACCCAGAATAATTCTAAAAGTTCTTTGGGTAAAGATCTTTGGTGACCAATCTATCCCAGAGAATCAGCCCTTGAATCTGCTAGAAAGCTCATGTGACAATAAGATAGTATTTTACCTGCTGGTCATATCAAATATACCTGCTGAGCTATTTAAAATACAGCATTTCTACTTGGATACTCTGGTTACTGAAGAACTATGGACACTACTCCTACAAAACAGCAGAGCTCCCTATATCACTATTTCAAGTGTAAGAATTTATCATTGTTATAGATCATCATCATTAACTGACATCTGTAAGGCTTCTGTGTCATTTATTAAGATGATTTTTAATTTAATGTGTCTATTATCAGTAGAGGAACCTTTTTTACCATGAATTTAGATATATGAGCAGATAACTACGATGATGTTCTTTTGCTGCCTTAAGTTCAGTTAGAAATTACTTTTTCCAGTATTGTCATTAATTGCATTAACCCATTAAGTAATTCAGTATCTTCATTAATTTAATTATAAAGTACGTCTCTGAACTCTAGCTTTAGACATTTCTCAATGAAAGTGATGGGTGGAGAAGCTTCTCTAGTACCAAGTCAAATTTTAATCTTGTGGTCAAATCTTTAAATAGATTAGTGCTTGAATCCATTGCAAGAGCTGAAATGAGGGGCTACCTTTTAGTAACCATGGATGGTACAAAAGAGATGCATCCTAATTACATGAATATTTGCTGCAGCAGACTGAGACTGATGCCTTCAGAAGCAGTGATGTTCACAATATAGGTCTCAACATGTATGCAAGACATTAATATCCATACTTGCATATCAGCAATGGTAAACAAAAATGTTTCCTCTTATTAGCTTATGCGATGTAGCTTGGGCTCAGTGAAAGGAAAATCACTGAAATACTGAAAATAAAAGATAGAGGTTACAGAGGTGGTAGAACCCCTGTCCAATTCAGTGGTATTTGGCTGTTCTGCTGGTAAGTCAGAAATGGAAATATTACAAATTTTTGCAAGCTCACTGTGTTCTCATCCACAGGCAAAACAAGCTACTCTGGGAAAGTTACTTCAGGTTGCAGTTGTTTACATAGAACATGGTTAGAGCCCTAAGGAAAAGGTTCATTTACCTCAGGTAGCTTGGAAGAGAACCTCAGTGAAGCCTGCAGTGATTTACAGCATGCTGTGTTCTATGATGGCAGAGATGCAAGAGATGCTGTTTCACCTTGTGGCCTTGTGCTTGAATGCTACACTTTTGCTGTGGTACAAACCATGTTTGTGCTTACATAGTTTCAGCAATGCCCACAGTGCTCTGACTTATCTTCTTTTTCCTTAAAAAGACAGAATGACTCAGACCAGTTTGACTAACTGTGGTGATAACCTTCAGTAATACTATGCCTGATGGAGGCAGCAATCCCTCTCTGAGGATGGAAGAAGTTGTTTAGTCTGAGTTCTGATATCTAATAATTTGTTCAGATATACTTTCAAATTTACATATGACAACTGATTCTTTTTAAAGCAGCTACCTATTCTTTTGTTAATTTTCAGGTTTTGTAGTCACTTAATCTGTTCTGCAATAAAGACAAAACTGTTGACATTCAGCTACATTTTTCTTAGCCCCCACCCTCCTCAAATTTCTGAGCTGGGAACAAGGCTCTGCCTTGCACATCAGTGTAGAGAATGATATCAAACTAGTGTTCAGTTGTAGAGCCTTTTCTTCTCTTATAAAACTCATTAATTGTGGGCATAAGAAACTCAAAACATTTATTCAAAAGTTATGTAATACACCTTAGGCTTACTCAAGGTTTAGAAAAATATGCATAATTCCAGGTTTAGAAGAAACACCCTCACTACTAGTCAAGTGAACGTAGGAAACAAGAACCCAGAGCATTTAATGCCAGAGGAGCAGGAAGGGCAGAGCATGGCAGCAGCTACAGGTGCAGCAAAAAAAAAAAAAAAAATCCTACATAAGGATTTCTGATTCTCTCTTTCTTACAGAGCATCTGAGCAGCCCTTTCAGTTATCCAGAGCAAATAATAGACCCTGACGCATATTGTGTTTAAGCAACTAGAGTTTGCAGTTCAAAGGGTCAGGAAAAAAACTAAAGACTCTGAATTTCAGGAAAGCAAACTTTCAGCTCTTCAAGGACTCAGACAGTAGGATCCCCTGAGAAACATTCTTTAGGGAGTATGGAGCAGAACAGAGCTAGCAAAAATTTAAGGCATTTTCCATAAAATGCAAGAGTTCTCAATCCCCTGGTGTAAGAAATCAGGAAAGGAAGACAAGAGACTGGCACAGATGAATCAAAACGTGCTGGTCAAACTAAAGGGCAATAAGGAAGCGCCCAGGCAGTGGGAGCAGGAACACCATAGGAAGAATGTAGGGGTGCAGCCCTGTTGTGTAAGGATGGGATAGGGAAAGGCAAAGTATGGATGGAGGCAAATTTGGCAAAAGATGCACAGAGTAATAAAAAGGGCTTCTATAGGTGTGTGAGCCAGAAAGGGAAGGTCAGAGAAGGTGTACTCCTTGGATGAAGAAGGCTAACAACCTGGTAAACACAGATGAGGAGAAGACTCAACAACTTTTCTCCCCTCAGTCTTCACCTCTATTTTAAAACTATCATTCAGGGGAGGACCCCATTGACTACAAAAAGGAAAACGTCGCACCCATTTAAAAAAAGGGTTAAAAAGGAAAATCCTGGGAACTACTGCTTTTACAGCCTCACCTCTATGCCTGAGAAGATTGTGGAACAGATCCTATTTAGAGGCTATGCTGAAGTACATGGAGGACTAGGAGGTGATTCAAGACAGTTTTACAGACACTTTTTACCAAGGGCAAGTCCCACCTGACCAGTCCAGTGGCCTTCTATGATGTTTGCCTCAGTGGACAGGGGAAGAAAGAGCTGTGAATGCCATTTATCACTACTTCTGTAGAGCCTTTGACAGTTCTCTACAACACCTAATTTGGAAGGACACGGGTTTGATGGATGAACTGTGTGGTGGATGAGGAATTGGCTGGATGGTTGCATCCAGAAGGTAGGTAGTGGTCAATGGCTCAGCGTTTAGATGGAGAAGAGTAACAAGTGGTGACCCTCAGAGGTCACTCTTTAATTGTTTAATGTTTTAATGTTTATCAGTGGGATGAAGTGCCCTCAGCAAGTTTGCAGGTGCCGTGAGGCTGAGAAGTACAGCTGACACAACAGGGATGAGATGCCATCCAGAGGGACATGGAGAAGCTCCAGAAGTGGGCACCGATGGAACCACAGGAAGACCAAGTACAGCACAATCCCAAGGACAAAGACAGTTACGGCAGAGAACGGATTGAGAGAAGCCCCGAGGAAAAAGGCTTGGGTATTGGCTGACAAAAAGCTCGCCATTACTCAGGGATGTGAGCTTGCATCCCAGAAAACCAATCATGTCCTGGGATTCATCTACAGAAGGGTGTCTGGCATGTTGTGGGAGGTTGCAATAGAAATAAACCAGAATACTGGTAGGAAACAAGTCATAAAGGCTGCCTGTAAAATTTTAATATTTCAATAGGATTAATTAATAATCAAAACCCCACAAATTAAGTATTTATGAAAAAAACCCCAAAGATGTAGATTTTTGAAAGATCTGTGGATCAAAACTTGTCGTTTCATTTCCTATTATATATCTGTTGCTCAAATCACTCTTCCTCCCACCACCTAAAAAAAAGCTTCAGGAAGTGCCGGTTCTCTGTTGTCACCAAGTCTGTCCACCTATCTGTGCACTGAAACAAGTCTTTATTAAACAACTATAGGCTTACCCTGGTGAAGTTTTTAATTTAAGTGATCCATTGAATTCTCAACAAGAAGAAGAAAGATCTCAAATGAGTGCATATTTTGCATTCTTTTTTTGGATTGCCATCATGAATAGACCTGGCTTAAGTCTTGTGAAACTTTGCCCCATCACTGGGGTTTATTGCACATGGAGTTTTATGTGGTTATTACAGTGACAATACCCAAAATTAAATGGTCACTTACATTATCATTCAAAGAGACAGCAAATAAAATGGCTGGGTGGGGTTAAAAGGCACAGACCCAAAATAAACAGAAACTATCCAGATTTTCTTTTGTACTCTTTCTTCAGTAGCATAAATAATGAAATAATGTAAATCATTAAATGATACCCCTGGTAATGCATACATCCATAAATATTATTCTCTGAGGTTTCCTTGCTTCATCAAGAGGACACATGGAACAATCCAACTGCTCCTCCTTGGTAATTTCACCAAAGATTTGAATTACACAAAGTACACTGGCAAAAGAAAGCTAATTTGAAGCAACTGAAGAAATGGACTTGGCTTTCATAGTCAAGATCTAACTTTATGAACTGAGAGAGCTAAAAATATCATTCTGTGGTTTTCATTTTTGCAGGTATTTAGGGTAGATATTATGGAAGCCTTGACAGACACTAATTTCATTATCTACAGTCTCGTGTGTGAGCCAGCTGCCTTGTTATTAAGGTTCAATTTACATAACTGAGAAAGTAGCTATTCACCAACGATATTTGTTTTCCCTGTTCTTTTTTCTTGTATTTATCATCATAATATAATTTTTCTTTCCTGCTCTTAACCTCAGTGGTTGCACTCGGGATTTGAAAGTAAGGGATGCTTTAGGACAAAGATTGGGTCTATTGTAGTGAATTTGGGCAATAATAAATCCTCCAGATTAATAATGCTGTGATGCACTTTCAGCAGATCTTTTCTTTGTTTTTTTTTTCTGTACTAGCCAAGTCAAACTAAGATTAGACAACCTTAAAAAAACAAGGGGATCTTTGTCTCCACTGGCACCCTCTCCTAAAGTAGTTCATAACTTAATGCTACTGTTAATTGGTGAACATTATAAAATATGTCAGGACAAGTTTAAATAGAGGCATTAATTGGGATTTGTCCCATATGGGAGTCATCTTGGACCTGCATAAACAGAGAGATGAATGAAAAGGCTTCGCTCCCGTTCGAAACGTGACCCCTCTGGGCTTATTTAGGCTCCTGATACAACAGGCACTGAAACAGCTAATTAGCTTGGCACTGTTTCAGACAGCTGGATTAGAGTCAGTGATAAAATGCAGCAGAAGGCACCTCCTGGCACAGGTCCCTGTAACTCATCCCGCCAGCCTGGAAATCCAGTGGAGTAGAGGGGTCCTCCAGGCTGGGGTTGGAGGCTCCTTCTAAGTCCAGAGAAACCAAGCCATTTGTCAAAAACACATTTAACTGTACATGCTTATATTGCAAGAACAGAGCAATATATCTACTGTAAATCAGATCCAGGACTGGTCCAAGCTACTGTAAGTTCCTCCCCTGTGAGCAAACACTCTGCCACTCTTTGTAGAAGAGAGAGTTTTACAAACTCAAAGCTGCATTACAAACCATGGCATAGTAACCACTCATAGTAACCCTTTTAACAAGGAGTTCTCACCAGCTACACTTACTTTACACCAGGGAGCATGAATTTTGTATCAATGTGCTTTAAACTACTTGGAAAATACACAACATTTTATGCTCCTGAGGTGATATGGGTCACCAGCATGACAGGGAAATGTTTAAAAACAAGGGGAATAGAGGTCTTGGGGAATACAGTTCTTGGATAATACGCCAGGATGAGATGTCTCTACATCAGATAAAAAAAGAATACCAGCAATATTCAGAAAATTTGGGGGGATTAAAAGAAAATTTTCAATGGCCATCATGGCTACCTTTTGGACAAAATTTGAGAGAGTATTTTTTGAACAATGATTTAAATTTAAACTACAGCAAGCCATTCAGCTAAGCAGCAGTTACATGCAGCAACCTTCTGTGTTTTACAAGATTTTTACTAATTTAAAACTTATGAATGTATGAATGTATGGAGAAATATGATACTATACCAACACAGTAGGAAGGCACTTATTCAGTTATTCCATATGACTCTGACATTCTCGTGTTCATATACTCTAATAAATCCTGAGTAGCCTTCTGTTCCTGTTCTCTTTTTCATACCCTTCCCACTCTACACCCTCCTGTGAAATACAACATTAGTATGAGATAATATATTTGCACATTTTGTGCATACAAATAGCAAGAATGTTGAAAAATGTATTCCTACAGCAAGGAACATGGGTTTTAACCTAACTTGGCTATTATATGGTCCCTGAAATATATGAAGAGATTTAAAACATTCGTCTTGGAGTTCAGCTACGGCGGGCTTGCATCGTTTCCCATCCACATTACATTCCCCATGATGTGAAGGGATTCATGGAGCCTTCTTTTCTGCTCCCATTACAATCTTTGTCACTAGGAATGAGGTATCCAAATTTTAATGCCTCATATATCTTGTCAGCTGCAGTGGTGTGCTATACTACTCTGACCTTTTTGATTGGCTTGCCATTTCAGTTCTCCCTATTTACAGCTTCATTAACCTGTGGGGGAGAGGTGGACTGGCTACCAATCAAGGGACGGTCTATTGAAAAGGTCATCGTAGTCCAGCATATTTACAACCCCTCACAAACCAAGTTTGTGCAAGTTGTAGATGTAGAGTTCCCCATTTGGGACAGCAAAGCAGCAGCTGCAGGAAAAAACGGAGTGACGCGAATTCAGCCCAAATCCCAGACATCAGGAAAATGAAAGGAAGCAGGAAAACATCTCCAACTCAACTTCAGAGAAATACCACATTTGTTAACTTGCAGTTCTTAACAGGAAACATTCGATCTCCACTGGATGACACTACCCAGATAACTGAAATCTACAATTATTACTATTTTGAATTAGTTTTGAAGTCAACTCTAGGAAACATATTGTCTGTTTAATATAATCCTGCGAAGCAAGAATGAAAACTGAGCAAACTCTTTTGTACAGAGCTTTTTAAACAGGAAATATCTGAAGTTTGCCAACATTCCTTGCTATAAACTTCACTAAACATCATCTTCCATATGAGAAAACATTAGTAATAGTTATGTAATTAGTGCATTTTAAGATAATTTGAAACTGATTCATAAAACAAACTTCTATTTAGACCACAAAGAGATAGGACAAAACAGACTAAACACTGGGTTTGATAGCAGAGGGCACTGTGCTATAGGAGGCTTTATCTTTCAGATAAGAATAAAAACTAAACTAATGACCACTTATGATCAGTGAGCTTTGACCAGGTCATCTGGCTGACCTGGTCAAACTCCAGCTTCTGTAATTACAGGCCTCTCAGAATACCTAGTTTTTTTTTCCTAAATGCAATTATTTCATGGTGGCAGTGGGGCAGAGGGAAAGAGCTTCCTCTCCTACGTACCTGAGCATTCCTACATGAAGAGAACAGAATTTCTGGGGTGAAAACACAAGAAAATAATTTCATATGCAGAGGTTTGAACTTATGAAATTACCTAGGAAAGTGAGATACAGTGAAGAAGCTTTTTAAAAAGCAAGATTTTCCCCTCAACCATCACAATGAATAAATGTCAGCTGCAACTGCAATTTAATCAGTCTTTACTGCAAGATATTACTTCTCTCTAAACTAGAAACAAACTGATTCATTAAATAAATGCATGAATTAGGCATTAATTCAACTGCTCTGTTCCATAAGGATGCCATTGTGCAAGATTTTATTTCTCCTATCCATTTTAAATCTTTCACCACACCATCAGCTTCCAACAGTCATTACAGTACATGTACTGGAGCTGTTGTAATTTGCTTCTTTATCAGTTATTCTTTATTTAAAGTAGCATGTAGGAAACAACTAATTACTAGTGTTAATGCTTCAGTTTCTAAGTAAGAGCAAATTTTAAGCTCAAAAAAAAAAAAAAGCATAAACAAAATTGAGGTAGTTAAAAACTGTCAGAATGGTAACTTACAAATAAAGCATGAATTAAGTTCAAACATTAATTGCATCATGAAATGTTATACAAGTACTGCACTGCCCTTTGTAGCTACACTTGGAGCATGGACATGTGATCTCATGCTTCTAAAGAAACCAGTGAGAGAATTCAAATAGTTATATTTCTCTTCCTGTTTAACACATTGAGAATATTAAGGTCCCATTCATTTTGATACTGTTTAATATCCTTCTATGATAGCGATTTTCTCATTTTCTCAGGGACACCAACCCATCCTTTCATAAGGTATTTTCATATTTGTTGACTGTAAAGGATGATGTGCAAGAAGCAGAGCACAAAGGTCAGTGAGACTATCAATGCAAACTATAAATAAACAAAATCTTAGAATGTACTAACATATCCTTTATACCTAGACACGCAAACAGCAGGATTTGAACAAAAACCTTGTCATTGCATGTCTTGTCTTTGATGTGCTAGTCACAGAAAATGGTTTTAAGAAGTTTTATACTAAATGGTCATTTTCAATTTATTTACCACAAATTAAAGCTGTAAAATTAATTAGATCCTATTGCTAATCAGAGGAATCTGCTCCAAATAAATACTCTGACATATTGGTAACTTGGTAATGTGTTGAATTTCTGTAGGCCAGTAATTTTTCTTGGCTTGCTCTACATAAACATCTAATAGCAAAAGAAAAAAAATAAATCAACACAGTTTTATTGAAGTCTGTGTTGACTTAAACCATCTGAAGTTCTGGCTCAGTACTGAGATTATTTGTTATTACAAGCAAAGCATACGTAAAATCTAGGATATTTTATCTTTAGAGGCTTGGCTGGAAATGTTGTTCTTGGGTGCAGGAAGAAAACTGAAGACAAACATTTTGAACATGAAAAAAAATTGCTTAGATTTAGTGGCCTCTGAAGAAAAAACCTGATTGATTTAGTCAACTTAATTCTATACCTACGGTTTTGTGTTGTTGCTTATCACACATGCTCTCTTGCATTATAAAAAGACGAATCCTTTCTTAATTAATTTAATAATGTATTAGCTGACATTATAATAATCATGATTTCTTTAATTCCCTTGATCATTATCTTCACTGAGTCCTAGAAATGTCTTGGATACATGAGAAACTCCTGCACCTCCCCAGACTCCAACTAGTAGTCAGTGGACTCACAGAAAAAACCCAATAAAACCCTAACAACCCAAACCAAATGAAACAAACAGTAAGTTAATTATATATATGTATTGCCATCCACGAGAAAAGGCAGATCACAGCCCATAGCCTGCTGGGGATAGTCCCCCAATATGAAATACAAAAGATGAGGTTCATGTTCATACACAGATTAGCTAGAGACACGGACCTGAACTTGCCTTTCCCAATGCAGATACCTGCAAATCTTTCCTTATCCATGGCCTTCTTCCCTACACCATCCCTTGGACCTGTTAAGTCACAAATAAATGCTAAATACTGCTGCCAAATCTTTTATGAAATGAACTGAATGCAGACAAATGCCAGTTCCTGAGGGAAAGTTTGCCATAGCTTGTGGCGCTACTGAGTGCATCAGGGAACATAGGAGAGCAGGAGGTACTAAGGTACCTCAGAAAGGCAGTTATTGGTTCTACTTGCTCCTTCTGATGAAACACTGCTTCTACCTGAAGAAAATTTCTGATCTTTCTGAAGAAATGAAAATAGTTTATACATAAACCAGTTACTAGGGTTAAAAAGATTTCTTCCTGGCTAATGCAGGTATCTGAGTGAAGTTGTGTAGCATGGGTTTCATTAAACCATTCTACTCATTTAAAACAAAGCTTCCTTCATGTTTTATAAACATCCCAAAAGCAATGCCAGGAACACTCTTCACTCAGTGGTCCATAAATAAATGCAAATGAACACAGACACTGAGGTTTCAAATTTGGGGAGAACAGCATACAGAAACCATTAAAATTTAAAAGAATTTTTTTCTATATGTACATGGACATGAGCAGTTAATTAAAAACATACTATTAAAGCTGACTTTGTAAGAAGCAGTCATTATTCCCTTTGAATCAGGCCAGACCTTAAAAGTCATTTCACTTTCTTAATTGTAAAGCTCTCCATCACTAATACTTTTCCAAAATGATCAGCCTTCATTCTTTTTTCAAATGCCTAGATAGATCACTAACTCTTGAATATTTTTCCTGTTGAGATAAATAAAGTAAGGTTTACTAAAGCTATCAACTGGATATCAGACAAGAAATGAGCTTTCAAAGTGAAAGATCTACTTAAGTTTAGGCAACACTCCCCCATCTCACTTATTAAAAGAACAAAGGTTTCCTTTAAGTACATCAAAAAAGGAGGTAAACTGAAACCTCTTAAAAATTAGGTACAAAAGGTATACAGAGTGACTGGGAGGATAAAAGGTGGGATAGATTTCAGATGACACAAGGTGTGCCTACAAAAGCAAGCAGGATTGTCAGCAGAAAGAATTCAGGGAACAAAGAGGTTGATGCCCCAGAGAAAGCATCATAAAAGCATTTTGCCATGATAAGCTCTAGTCTGGCCCTGTGGACCTTCTGGGATCCCTGAAAGGAAACCCAGTGCATGTACTCTAACACTGCTGTGCAAAGCAAAGTACTGAGGGAATGGGGAGAGGTATTGTATTCAGGAGGAAGCCTCTCCTCTGAACTAAAATGCTTTTACACAGCACTGTACCCTGGATTGCAAATGGAAGAGAAGTAGCAGATGCTCATCTCTCTTCCACAGCGATGACAGAGCTTGTTTACAGGTTTCTTAAAAAGTCATTGCCACATTCTTTCAATTGCCATTATGTATATTTAGTTGACATGCTGCTTACAAAATGCAATTTAGACATCTCTCACAGCAGAATACTAAGCTACTGCTTTTTCCCTCCATGAAGGGTTGCGTGTGACCTGAGCACAGCGGTTCAATAGGTGAACTTTCGGAGAGGCAACAGAGGTGGAACGCATTACTGTCACTGAGAGAAACATCAGGCATTTTGGGGTCGTTTCCATACAACCCACAGCCAAACAAAATGCTGTGGGAATATTCCCCAACTGAAACATTTCCCCAGTTCGTTTCTTGGAAAAGGATTTTATTTGAAAGAATGAAACATTGCCACTGCTTAAATGGTTTGTCTCTAGGCCAAGGAATGATCTCTGTGCTGAGTGGGCACAGCACTTTACAGTCTTGATGATTAAATGATAATGGCAGCATTTCAACAAAAGCAATGATAACTGCTTGTAACAAAAGCAGAAGTGGAGATCATGCTAGAGATTCCTAAAAGATGAAAAGCATTTTGCTCATGCTTCCTCTCTATCACAGAGATGAGTTGAGAGATCACTTAGCCTCTGCATCTTCCCACTTTTATGTTAATTTTTGTCTGCGTTTCTCACTGATTTTGCTGCTTCTTTGATCTCTTTTTACACATATAGCCTGAGAGGGGCAGATATTTTTTGGGATTTGCTAAAAGGTAGATTTCCCCAGCATTAATAACAGCATGCCTGAAGCAGCCAAGATACTGTAAGAGAATTTTTGCATCAAAATATTATAAAAAGCTCATCTCTGAAGGAATTCACTGAGAATCATACCATAGTTGTAGTTTCTATTGTATTTCTCTTTACATTTGTATGTCCATTTGAACCTGAATATCAAGTCAAGTTTTAGAGAAACAGGATAATAAATATCTGCATGAAATAGCATGAATGCTGCACATGAAAAGCAGCATAAATATGCATCCCTAGGATTTGCAAATAAATTCAGACAAGCTCTGTGTCACACACACAAAAAAAAAGGAATGGTGGTCGTAACACCCAAAATCATAAGGAAAATAAATGGTCATTAACTTGATTCAAAAAGTGCATTTGATTTAATTTTAGAACTTTTTCAGGCTTAACAAGCAGAGTATTTTTAATGCTAAATTTTCAAGGTGAGGCTACCCATGAAACAATAGATATTTTCAAAAAAACTGGGAAGACAGAGCCAAGAGAAAGAAAGGCATAAGCCAAGAGAATGGAACAATCTCTCCACAGTTATGTCACTCTCCAAGAACAAAAAAAGTCTAATTGTGAGACATTTGCCACCACTTCTTTCACAAATGGTGAAGGAAGCGAAGAAGCAAACACAGAAGTGAGCAGCAGAATTCACTTTCATACTCTTCTTATTGTCTATTAATAAATTCAATTGCAACAGCAAATTTCTCTACTCCTGGTTAGCTGAATAACAAAATACTGAGACCTAGGCTTCACACAAAACTTTATGAATGGCAAAGAAATAAAGATAATCATGTGAGAATTAATAGATGTCCCCAGTGATTCCTTATAAAGGCAAATACTACTTGTTTATGTGCAGTTTGTGATTTTACAATGCAAACAAATGTGAACTTATAGAAAGAAAGATTATGATGGAGCAATAAACTGACAAGGCGACCTTTTTTTTTTCCAGTGTGCTCATGCTGTATACAACAGGGAGATATTATATTCCCATATTACTTAGTTATTTCCAGTGCCTCCTGCCCCACCAAGTGGACTAATAGTGTTATTTTTTTATCATAAATTTGTATATTTTCCTTTTAGGACTAAATGAAGTATATGTTCCCATGGCAACAAAAGCTAATTCTTTACAAATTTAAGAGCCTTTAGCACTGAATTCCATGGCTTACTTTCATGTGGATCTTTGAAATGTGCTCTTACACAGGCAGTTTTAATCTGCAAAGCTGAAAGACGGAACAGGGTGGGAAATCAGTAATCTATACATAGCATAATATTCACATCTCTAAATGCACCATAAAATTTCTTAATCTTTCACCCTCAAAGTCCATCATACCCTGTAAAATTCATTTAACATGTCTGCTGCTGTTTTTTACAAAATTTTTGTTCCAAAACTTAACAATGGTCATTAGACAGTTTAGAGTTTCTTCACAGAGAGCCTTGGAAAATGTGATATTCACTGAGTTCCAGCTTTCTAATAAGAGGGACAACTATTTAGGCATACTCAGTTTAAATAAGCAAATAAATATTCTTTCAGCACATGAAATTAATAGGATCAGAGAAGACTTCAAAAAAGGACAACAAAAAAGGACTAAACCAAATGCCAACTCATGTTCTAAAACTTTAAGGAAAAACTTACTACACTATGTCTAGGACAAAGAAAGTCAATTAATCAAGAATCTTAACCATTAATTTGTGTCTCCTTTTTTAAAAACCACATCACCTCCACCCCTCCCAAAAGTGAGATTGATTTTGTTCCTTTTGTAGCTGAAGGTGTCCCTTCACCCTGCTCATGGGAAAGCCACCACATGGTTTCTCCTCTCCAACTCCTCTTTTTTCAAATTTTGAAAGGTAACCTCTCCAGTACAAGTTTCTGAATGCTTACCTGTATTTACCTGTATTACAAATTTTGAAAACAGCTTACAAGAGGGATAAAGCACATGCTCCAAATTTAATCTAAACCTCCACAATTCAGAGAATAATTTCTCTTTGTAGAAGATGAAAAGATGGTTAAGCCATACTAAGTTCCAGGTTTTTTTGGCTACAGGGGATCTCACTAAACTTCCATAACCAAGCAATTTTTACTAAATTCATAACAGATCAAATCCTCCCATCTCCCTCTTGTATTAGAGTGAGTTTTATATACAGCAGTGTAACAGAGCATTTGTATTAAAATTTCATGATTTCTCAGAAAAAGCATATCCTATCTACTATTTAGATTGTAATGCCCATCCACTCCAGGGACACCCCAAATCACTACACTTCCATCTAATGACCTCTGCCATTGATATTTGAAATATTATTGACACTACAAAGAAATGAAATATTTGGAAAATTATACCCTCAAACAAGTATTCAAACTGCAGTTTAAAGCATTTGCCAAATACTCTGGTGAGTACAACTATGACTCAGAAAACCTGGGCATTGACACATCAATGACCAGCAACCTGGAAATTACTTTATTTTCCTTTTATTGAGACTTTTCTCCAGAAAACACAAAAACTGCAGGATAAGAGGGTATATGCTGACAGTTGTACATTTGTGCAACCAGGAAAAGACAAAATAGCCCAATCCACAGGAGAAAAAACACTAACATGCTTCATGTAATTCTCTGAAATCAGAGAAATTCTTCTTTATTAGAAGGAAGAGTAGGAGCATGGGCTAGTCAGCACAAAATAAGGAATGGGATTCCCAGGATTCCCATATTCCCATTGCAATGAATTTTGTCTAAAAAGGTGGCAAAGCACAGCAAATTTACTGAACTGCAGCCCCCCCCAAAAAAAAAAAAAAAAAAAAAAAAATATATATATATACACACACCTCCTTTATAAGCTGCTGAGACTTTCCACAGCCATAGGAAAACAGTGTACCACAAATTGTGTTTATTGCAGTTCTAGAGAAGCAAAACATATCCCTTTAAGATGTTTATATATTTCATATCTCATACCTTAAAACAAACAGTGACTAAAAGCTCACCCTATGAATAATTATGACCGAGATGTTTAGAAAAGCAACTTTAGAATACAAAAATACTTATCTAATGTTTTTTATTCTTTCCTGCTCTTTCTTTTCATCTTCCTCATTATAAGAATACTGTATTGAAGTGACAGCTGCTAAAAATGTACATAACTCATGCCCTCAGTTGGAAACATTAGGAGTGATGGCACAGTTCTGGTCTCAAATATCTCAATAAATCCCACCATTAATCTCATAGCAAAGCTCTGATTTTTTTTTATAAGATATTACTCTATACATTCTTGCATTACCAAGACCAATTTGGGTATATATATGCAACCTAAGCCTGGAAGACACCCAGGGTTATTTGACTTTTAAAATTCATCACTAAGTCAGGCTTACAGAATTATGCAATGACACCAGGAATGGCCATTGCAAAGCATCAGCTGCTTTAGCTCATGCTACCATAATCTTTTTGCATATCACAGAGCAGCAAATCCTGAAATAGGGGCTGTTATACACTGGAAGCATTTCTGAAGAGTTGGTAATTTTTTAAGACCTTAAAATCAGTATAATCCAAACTATTTCCCTGGTTACATTTCAGCTCCTCTGTGCCAATTACACTTTCCAGACAAACCATATAGAATCACAGATATATTCCTCTAAAGCCTTTTACATTTTTACTCCCTTTACAACATTCACTCCTGAATTATGCATTTAAAGAGAACTCAGAAACTCTTTAAATATCTCATCATCTTTTATTTAGAGACAGCTTAACATGAAAAGTCTTGTTAGAAGGATTTGTTTTACATTTTTAAAGAGCAATATTTCCTTTACAGCCAAGCCTTAAGTGGTCTTACTTAAAAGCAGTATTAGCTTCTTTCAGGAGTTTTTATTGGATTTACAATAGTGGTAGTAAAAGCTATTTTAAAATGTCTGAATCAGTAGCAATACACTTTGTTCTTCTCTGTTTGCCCCAATGTTGATATTTCTTCAAGCTAAAAAACAGAAAATAACACCCCCAACAAGGCACATAAACATTCATTTCTATGGAATTTTTTTCCTTTCTGTATCTGATATTTCTAGTGATGATCAATATGGCAATTTCCTGCCAACCCAGAAGGCTAATTACCACTCATTTTCAGAGACTGACAGGGCAGAAGTATTAAAGTGTTCTGAAAATAAGTCACAGAGACTCATTAAGGAGCCCTAGAATAGGATTCTTAGTCTTTTCCTTGGGAAAATAGGCATTTCATTATGGTTTATGTGGAACAGTTGGGTGGTAGCACCAGTGAAATTCAAGTGGTTGGGGTGAAAAAGTAATGCCCTAAGTATCTGGCTAGAAGGGGATGTTAAACCACTGTGAATGAGTTTTGGGTTGTGCATCTGTAACTCATTTCTCTTGGGTTGAAAGGAGTAGTTCCACCATAGATTCCTGTGGCAGGGCATTTGTCTCTCCAATGCACATATTCAGGAAACCCCTTCTCACACTGCTTGTGTGTTAAAGAGTTTACCCATAAAACTATTTCTTAGTGCCTCAGAAGCATGAATTAAAAAAAGATCATTCTTTTTGCAGTAAAATCATACTGAATGCACATGTTCAACACATCCTCCTTTCAAATCAGATGGCCTGTGCTAATCTGCAGATTTTTAAGAGAAATCTCTGCCACCTGTGTCTATATCTGCTAGAAATGCCCCATCATCCAACATTCAAAAATTGATTTTTATGACCTTCATTGTTGCAACAACCTTAAGAGAAAGGGTTGTCCTCTTGCAGCAACTGCCTAGCACTTGGTTGGTTATCTCATTCTTATAATAAAAAGGTGAGTGCTCTGATGGAAGAAAAAAGGTGTCTTACAGTAGGCATTTGGCGAGGGACAGGTGAGAAGAAGGTAGCCAAGGCAAAGAAAAGGAATAAAATCAGATTCTGTTTGGGAAGGAAAGAAATAAAAGATTTTAATATGCCATTAAAACAAATAAACATGAAAAATAACCAACTCAAAACCTGTACCATCGAATCCATGATTTTTTTCAGCATTGTGTAGGGAACTCCCAAGGATTAAGGTTTTCAGGTTTTGCTTGAGGATCACGAACAAGAGATAAAAGGTGACTTAGCAGAGACATTCGCCACTGGCTGCTGTGCACTTCAGTGCAGCTTAGATTCCTGGAGAGCTGCTTCTGGCACACAGGTTTTCTTTGTGTCATGTGTTTAGTTATGCAGACAAATGATCTGCTGGATTAAGTGTGCTACTGGCTCTTACAGTGTACCCACAGATGCTGATGGTCCTGCTAAAAGGAATATCTGCTGCAGTGCTACTGGAGAGGTGTTGGCAGGTTCAGAGAGTGCTCAGGCATGTCCCAGTTTTAGGAAGCAAACTAGAAATTACATTTGCAGAAAAAGAGCATGATGCATAGTGTCAGAAATATTGCATAGCCTTTCTACACCTCCCTTTTATTGCTCAGACATGTAGCCCATTATTTAAAATAAATAAATAAATAAATAAATAAGGTTTGCCAGGAAAAGTAATGTGATCTCTGGTTTGAAATTAGCACTCAGGGTCTTTCAGAGAAAAGATTTGAAAAATTGGCAGAAGAAAAGTTTGAAGGAAAGCTCATGGAGACTGCTGGAAAAGAACACTGTTACGAATTTTCTCACAAGAACATTAAAACAATTTTTCCATATCCATCTTGATTTATTCCAGCATAGGTCCTTGTTCTATCTGGCATCCCAGAGGCTCCTCAATGTAGTGAGAACGACCCACATAAATAAGATGGAAGTTTCATGTAACATTAACTATTTAAGACAGCATTACTGCTGTCAAAACATGTATTTATTAGAAATGGAAAAGTGGAAAGGAAATCCTTCTATTCTACTCATTTTATCCATATCATAATTTCTAATTAAATGGAGCCTGTATCTCAATTGCTCTGGCTTTAGGAATTAAAGAACTGCAACTCCTATGATAAGCTCTTCCCTCGTTTCAAAATCCAAACCATTTAATTTGCTTAATATACTTAAGTTTGTAATAGCTAACTTGTAATTTAAAAAGAGAAATGTGGCTTTTTTTTTTTTTAAGTAGTGTGATCTGAAAATAAGCATATATTGGTGATTTTTTTTAAACTGCTTGAAACCTTTACTATCAGTCTTTTATATAATTTCAAGAGTCCTCAAGCATGCAAAGTGGATAGGTTTGTTGCCTGGCATAGCTATTTTCTATATCATAGGATAGATTCTGCTAAAAAACAGAGCATACCCTTTGAAAAAAGCCTGTATTTTAAATACACAGGGATAGCTGAAGGGAACAGTGTGAGATCAGCAGGTGTTACAGAGATTTTCTTCTGCCGTGCTATCAAAGCAATGCCACACTCCACAGCTTCATGTCAAGCAGGTTAAAAAGCAAATATCTCAGAATAGCTCCATCCTCACCAAGTGACCCAAAATCACCTTCAAACAGACTTTTTTTTGTAAGATTACCATAAGTTAAACTTCCTGGAGAGCTTTTAAAAACTCTCAGCAGCTTCAATAGCCTCATTTGAAAGACCAGCCTATATAAGACACTTGATTTTAAAGGAATTACATTTAAATATACATCTATTAGAGTTCAAAAAAATATGCCTAGCCCAACAAGCAAGATGATTTTACTTTTTTTTTTTTTTTTTTTTTTTTTAACTGGAAAACCTTAATTAAAAAACCTGACTTGATATTGCTAGGAAATTGCCAATATCTTTGAAAGCAAAATGGAAAACTTTCTGTAGTAAGATTTTTTAAATCGCCATACAAATGTGAATTGCATGATCATGAGACAAAATGGAATCCTGAATATGCTGAGTGACAGTGTTCTTACTAAGTAATACGTGTGACTCCTCCAAAGTATCAAAATGAAGATCCAGTTTCATAAAATACCAAATTATCAAACTGAGTAATCAGTACTTAGAGGGAATTAAGGGTTTCTGAAAGATACACTAGGTGACAGTTTGCCTGAAAACAGAAAACCAGGAAATATATGTAAATTTCCCTTAAAACTATTTTAGAATAACATTCATCCATTGAAGAATATGCTCTATTTTAAGCAACAATTGTTGCTTTTTCTAGAAAAGAGCTGAACAGAATTAATAGTCTCAAAGCTTATTAAAAACACAAACAAATCCACACAATGATAAGGTCTCAGCACAAAAATCATCCCATATTGGGTTTATACTTCTAATTAGAAGTGCAAGTGTTTTCCAGTGGGGCAGGATAAGCATGTTTTCCAGCCTTTACATATGCATAGAGCTCCAATCCCTGCACCCCTCCAGGACCGTCCTGAGAAGCTTTAGGAGCATTTTGGAGCTACTCAGCATGTTTTTTTGTGGAGATAAATTTAAAAATTTTGAAATTTCAACTTGCCAATCACCTTCACAAAGATGAACAGAAGACAACAAGCTAAGCCACTCTCCTTTGAATGAAACCATTGGTTTCATCCATTTTCAGCCAGACCTTCAATCCCAACACAGCAGAACACAGCCCAAAGCACGAGGTTGACTGCAGTAGGACCTTCCAAATCCTTACAGCAATATTCCTTTGGGGCCCAGGAGGTATTTCACTATACAACAATATACTCATCAGCACCAGTTAGTCTGACTTTGTGAAACCCTCCTCAATGACACTAAACACGCTGAGAGCACTTTAAAACACCCTCCCTAAACCACTGGTCTTCAGGCCAAAGGGAAATGGGGAAGGTGGCCAGAACGGACATCTACTGAACACTGGGGAAGTTGTCCTGTTTGACTTGCTGGAAAACAAGTTATTCCAAAAAAGAAAGCTGAGCTAAAATGGCTTGAGGACACTTTTGAAACTAATGGAAAAAGAAAATTCTTAAAGAGAGTGCAATCCATGTGACAGCTTTCCAGTAATTTGAAAAAAAAAAAAATCCTATGTGTACATGAGTATAAAGTATGCAAATTTAAGCCAAAAATATCTATGGAAAGGAAAAGCTCAGCACCAGTACTGTCATAATTCCTGAGACTATGAATTGTTGTTCAAAACAAATTGTCCAGGCTAACCCAAGCCCCATGCAGTCAGGATGGCTGGATTTTAGCTTAAGTTATTCCCAGGTGGCATCCAATCATCCACTGCGTCTAGAGAGAGCCTGTACATTGCAGCTTTTCAGCACAGCAGGTAGGGATGTGACCACCAGCCCCACAGTGACCTTGGGTAAGCAGCAAGGCTCTCCCCATGCCCAGTTAATAAGGTTTATGTAATAAATGCAAATCAGCTGTGGATTAATTAGTTTTCAGAGTAAATCTGATAGCTTGAAATACTCTTCTGCACTTTTCTAGTCTTCTTTAGTGTTGTGGTTTAACGCCAGCCAGCAGCCGAGCCCCACACAGCTGCTGCTTCTAATTCTCTCCCCATCCATGGGGATGGGGAAGAGAATTAGAAGGGTAAAATAACTCATGGGTTGAGATCAAGACAGTTTAACAGGGAAAGTAAAAGCCATGCACATACAAGCAAAGTAAAACAAGGAATTAATTCCCTGCTTCCCATGGTTGGGCAGGTGTTCAGCCACCTCCAGGAGAACAAGGCTCCATCATACATAACAGTGATTTGGGAAGACAAACTGCAAATGTCCCTCCATTTCTCTTTTTTCCCCCCACTGAGCCTGATGCCACATGATCTGGAATATCCCTTTGGACAGTTCAGGTCACCTGTCCTGGCTGTCTCCTCCCAACCTCCCACCCAGTGTGGCAGTACAAAAAGCAGGAAAAGTCCTTGGCTCTGCGCAAGCCCTGCTCAGAAATAACAGAAACATCTCTATATTATCAACCCTGTGTCCAGCACAAATCTAAAAATACAGCCGCATACAAACCACCAGGAAGAAAATAAATTCTACCCCAGCCAAAACCAGCTGGGGAAGAAAAAAAAAAAAAAAACCACAAAAACAAACCAAACCAAATCAAACAAACAAACAAACAAAAAAGCAAAGAGAAAAAAAAGAGAAAGAAAGACAATGTTAAAGAAATATTCTGGACCTTGTCCTTTTTTTTGTGTGTAAGAAGGTTCCCAAAAGCAACACTCTGAAATGTGTATTATTTCACAGTTGTTTTCACCATGTTAAATAGTGCTGGGTTTGCATTCAAAATACAACAGCTACAAGTGAAGTGAATTGATTTTTTTGTGTTCTGCAGTAAAATCTGCCATACATAATGATAAAAATATGGATGGTTTTCCTAAGTCTGCAGTAGAAAGAAAATATCAGTAAACCTTTTACTATCAGTAAAAGTATCTGTTTGTTCCTGTTAATTTAGCAGAACAACAAGAAAATCACTTTATTAGCCATAATTTTTCTTAGTAAAAAAAAGCATTGTTTCAAACCATACATTTAAAATGTTTAACTCACTTTTGGCAAGCATATGGGCTCTGATTGTCAAACATATGCCATAAATTCATAGGCAGAGTCAGGGCAAATCATTTGACCTTCTTGTGGCTCAGACAATCCAGCTGTAAAATTAGATGAAAGCAGAACTGAAAAACAGATGCTGCTGCATCCAATTTGAGCTTTCTTGAGCAAAGAGCATCTTAAGAGAGCAGAATTAATGTCTTGTATGAACTGCAATATTTTATTTGATGCTTATCTGGCTCAATCTGTAAATTAAAATAAAGGCCTGAAAAACTTTGCAAGCATGCTGCATGTATTACATTGAATTTCCAAATTTACAAATTATTTAAGGGGTTTTCAAAGACAGGCAGTAGCTACCTAGAGAACTGAGCCTACTGGGCCTTTGGCAAGGAAGGTTTGCCTGGAGTGATTTGGGTACCACAGTCTAAACCATCTGTCACATCCACTCTGGACCCACAAGAGCTTAGAGGGGCATCCAGAGAGAAGTGGAGGCCAGAGAATCTGACACATGCGTGGGTTTAGCTCATTTTCCAGGCAGTCAGCCACTCTAGAAGCTCTACCTGGAATCTGAAACTCTTCTTCCCTCTTACCAAGTCATGGGGAAATCTACTTTTTGCTCATATCTGGGTTGCCAGCTTCTGCTGGGCTCCAGGGTGTTTACAGCTAAGTGTGCTGCCGTGCCCTATCCACATAGCTCTGCCTTCCCTGCTAGGAGGAATCCATCACACTATGCTACCACTGCAGCTGTGCAATCTCAGCTGGTGGAGTTACTAAAAAGCTTAAAGCCACAGTTTGCTCCCAGGCTGGAAGGCAGAACTTCAGCAGGGGCAGTTGCAGACACCCAAAAGGGAATACGAGTGGCCACCTTGATGGTCTGAGATTTTCCAAGTTCATAATGGGAAAATATCTCAAAATCCTGAAGGAAATTAAAAAAAAAAAAAAAAAAAAACACCAAAAAAATAAACCAAAACACCACCAGAATGCACATCCCACAAGACAAGTTTGCTTTCTTGTATTTGAACTTGGAAATAAACTACTTCCATTTCAAAGGCAATGGAGGAAACATGCCTGAATTTGCACATTGTCTGTTGACCCCCCTTTTTGGAGGTGGGAAAACTGGATTTGGATTATTTTCAAGAACATCATTTGAAAAATGAAAATTTAAAAAAAAAAAAAAACCCAAACAAAAAAAAAAAAACCCAACCCTCTAAGCTTCACCTAGGAAAGAGTGAAATTAATGTGTTGCAGGGTTTTTTTTCCCTTTTTCAATCTCTTGACTACATAAAACACTCAATTAATTCAGCCAGAACCTGCAACTGTGTTTGCTTCACCCCCTTTTCCAAACCAGAAATTACACCCCTCTCAGTAAATGCCTTCCCCTACTGGAAACCAAGGAACCATAAACCAGGTTCTGATGTTGCTGTAGTTATTTCAAAGCCCTAAGTACCACAGGGTCTTCATTGATGACTCGGATCCAGGTCTAAATAATAATGTAATTAAGCACAACAGACACAGAGCAATAAAACAAGTCTAAATTTTTCTTCAGTAATACTGTCCAACTGTGCCAACAGGTGTAGTTTTCATTACAAATAATAAGGAAATGCTAATAGTTACTGTACTATATTTTGGGTGACAGCAAAGGAAATAAATTCTTCCTAAATATATTAACCCTGATTTTGCCTTACAGTAATAAAGCTGATAGAAATACATTTCTCCTTTAAACACTTCCTCATACGTTTGGAGCTGTTTATGAAGAAGGAGTTATTACATTAATTATCCTGTCATTCTGAAATTTAAATCATGTAGCAATATCTGATATCACGTCCTAAAGATACATTATATTTTCAGATAGAGAGTTTTTATTGTTTCAAAAAAAGACACTCAATTTTATTAAAAAAAATGCATAAGTTCTTGTAATTTTATCTAATTTGGTTCTTTCATGGAGCCAATCCATCACTTGGTTACTAAGATAACTTTTGCAATTGAACACTGATTTGCCAGAGAATGTATGCATATTTTATAACTTGAAAACAGAGTTTAAAGAATAGTGTGAATTCCCTGAAAAGCAAGCTGTAGAGAGATGAAGCCAAAGTCTTTGTTAATAAATGTCACAGTTTAATCAAAAGATAAAATAAAGGGGGAAAATTACAAACTATATAACTAAGAAATTTCACTAGAAGGGCAAAGAACACATCACACTTTACCAATGAGACAAAATCTTTTTTCTTGCTTGTTTGGATTATATAAACTCTCACAAACCAACTTTATCTACTTCAGTGCATTAAAAAATAATCAGTTTTTATAAAATAGGATCCAACACTAGGTGTACAAAGATATCTTCTGGTGAATGAATAAACAAAAAGATGGCATTACTAGATTTGCAAAGAAGACAGTAGGATTAAACCACACCTTAATTCCCCAACACCTTGAGCATTATGGATAGCAAATATTTGTATGTTTCTAGTTATCTGTGAATTTTAATTAAAAAAGAATGCTTCTGTCAAATGGCAAAGAACTTCATTTGATATTCCAACCCAGTCTTAAACTCTTAAAAACATGAAGTTAAATCCCTCAAGTAGTTCCAGAGTTCTGCTAGTAGGGGACAAGAGAATTTCATTTGTTTGTAACAATATTTCTGTAGTGGGACAGCTCATTCAAATGAGAGAGAGAGAAGAGCAATGACATTCTACTTCACAAGGCATGGAACTGCCTCTGTTTAGGGGCAAACTTGGATTTTCTGTTCCAGCTCAGCCATTTCAACCTTGGTATCTCAGTTCAAATATCCAGGCACAGCTTGCCTGCACAAGAGCAGTTTCTTAGGAGCTATTCAAGGCCCTTCTCCAACAGCTTTACTCTTCCTATCAAAACAGTCTAAAGTCCCTGATTGGTCCCACAGTTAAGCCATCCTTTTGGAAGGCCAAGGGACAGCTGGGCTGAGGAGCTGAACAAAAAAGAGGTTTGCCATGGCAAAACAGGGCTGAGCTTCACCAAGCACATGTCCATAAGGAAACAAGTGGAGAGATTTTGCCTGCATGTTTCTACCCTGGAGATTTTCAAAGGGCTTACTTGCAAGGCAGGGAATGCCACTTGCGTCTTCTGCGGAAGGGGAGAAGGCAGGCCAAAACCAGATGAAGCAAATAAAGAGCAATATCCTCCTGAAAGTTTTAGGGTTTTCCTTTTTCTCCTTATGGTTGCAATCTGTTTTGTACTGGAAGCCTTACACCCAGCTGTAAGGCTGTGCCTGAGAAACTGATGTGGAGCAGCTCAAGGGCCCTCAGCTGCAGCTGCATCTTGGCCGTTGGTTTATCCACAAGGACAGCAAAATCCATGCCGAAAAAAGAAACTATTTAAAGACACAATTTAAGACTCTAAGGCTGCCATGCTGAATAGATAATTAGTCTTTATTAAGAAGCAGTGGTCATATACAGAGAGTTTGTCAAAATATCCCTTCTGCCAGAGAAGGCTGAAATGGGTGCCAGAGCACTTCCATACTGGCAATGGGTTTGCAGCATGATGGGTCGTAGGGCCTGACAGTGGTCAGGAAATAGATTCTCAGGCTCCAGGCAGTTACTTGAAGCCTGTGAGAAAGCTAAGCATACAATACTCTCATTCTGGCCTGGGAAATTCTAAGGAGGAATCCAAAACAATCATTCATAGATAGCCTCCTCCTGACACCTGGTGTTTTTCCATCTTGTTCACTTGTAGAGATGTTTACAAGAAGATGGTGTTCTGAACAACCAATCCTATTCCTTGTAGCAAAGCACAGTATAAATGAATCTGTCTTTCAATAAAACTTTGCTATATGCCCTCCAAGAAGACTGGAGTATGTCCCAAGACTTGAGCCGTCCCAAATCATAAAGATAATGGGTGTGGGTATTCAATGTTGCATGGAAGAGAACTAGGGAAAAAAAAAAAAATCTTTTCTGTCATCACTGTTTCAGTGTTAGCTATGAAATGATTTGGTGAAAACATTTCTTGTTCCTGAAAAAAATCAGCCAAAGAGCACAAAAACCCCCTAGAAATAATAGTAATTTTCCCCAGGTCAGGAATATGTCCAAAAATGTAGATGGCTTAGGAGTGCAAGTAAGTTACAGATCTCGTAGTCAAAATCAGGGACCTTCAACAGACCTTGGATATCCATATGAGAGGGGAACATACAGGAAAAGCTGAAGAGTAAGGAAAACCTCAGAGGAATAATTTCTGATATTATGTACAAGATTCCATTAGGAACCTCTGGAAAACCTCCAGCTGAGGGGCAGAGAACAGTCAAACACTTTACTTTCACGTAACCAAGCTGTGTTTTTGCATATCCATAGCCCTTTAGTCTCCCTGCTAACTTTTTAGGGAACATGTAAATTACTATTAATTCAGAAAACTAATCTCAGAATATGATGCTGTACAATATTAAAACCTTTCTTTCCTATAATTTGGTAGTGTGCAATATTACAATGATCTTTTCAGCCACCAAATCAACAGAAAAAAATGCGGACGGACTTTATTGTCTAAGAGTTCACCAAATTAACTGAAAAAAAAAGCAGGCTGACTTTAATGGTTAACAGTTCACAATGCTTCACCTTTTACAATGAAGGTGTGACAAAAATAAAAACAAAGTCCAAAAATCTTTATTTCCAACTGATGGTTGATTTCCAATTACAAGAAAAACTAATAAAATAATTTAAAGATAAAAACAGTATAGGTTCAGAAAGTAAATGTAGATCAAAGCTGTCCTACATTAATAAAATATTGAACTACATAATACTCCCAAACTGAGTGAGTTTTTTGTCAGGAGGATAAGTTAATTGGTATTCTGACCTTTCACTTTTAGTGTTGACCTGAAGCTAGCAGGAAGGACAGTTGTTCTGGAAGGAAGTGTCTGACAAGATGTTTAAATTTTTATTGTCTCAAACAGTCTCCCATAGTCAAACAACCTGCGACAGAACTAAGCCTGCCTGTGACAATTGAGTGCACTGTGGCAATGTCAAGGACTTCTTTCATTATTTATATTTATATATCTTTTTTTGTTGTTCAATTTGGCTGCTGTTTGTTTTCCCGAGACCTGGCTGATCTCACTGGAAGCTGTTCCATTTCCCCAGCTAGGACCAAGCCCAGGGAGTGTGCAGGCACGAGGGGTGGCAATCAGTCAGCAGGGGAGAGCTCCATGCCCAATCGATCCCCCCGGTACGCACCGACAAGCAGGATAAGCGTCATCCCCCCTCCCCCAGCAAATGGACTTGCAAAATGTGCACTCCAGAGATGGAAATGTTATCACAGCACAGGTCAGTAAACTATTGATGGGACTAAGCTATGTCTACTGATGTACAGGGAATGATGTGTGGCAGTTTGATCTAGCAAGGGGACTGTTTTGTATGCCTAACACAGCTCTCTGCTCAGCGTTGTCTTTTTGGTTCACTTTACAATGCTTCAATGTCAAAGCTTCAGCAGACATGGGATCATATTGTAGGGATGTCTGCAGCACAGGTTAAAAAAAATATAAAGAGAACATTTTTTTGTAAACTGAGATGTTGTAAAAAATTAACTTCTAGTTTATCACACCTTAAAGGGTTAGAGTCTTCATACAGCTCCAACTTCATCTTGTACACAAATGATGACTTGCAATGACTAGATAGTCAAGTTTACTAATGTTCTAATTATGTCAGTGCAAATTAGATATACAGTAGTTTAAATTGCTTTGATAATGCCTCTAGGGTGACTACTAGCAATGAGAGAAATATCAGGTTAGACATTTGGGTCACAGTGTGTCAACCTTTCCTAACAAAGTTGACTTTTTCTTCTGATTTTCACTCTGCCATAACATAAGTTTTAGATCCTAAGTTCAATTTGTTTGGGGGAGGAAAAAGAAAATCAAAACCATTGGGTGCAATTTTATAGTATAGCAATGCATAATTTAATGTTTTCCCATGCACACACATGTCTGGTTCTCTTTTCCTGTGTTCTGTATAGTGTCCAGCTGTGGATAAAGACCACTTGAAACTGCAGACTTTCAGAGTCTACCCCACCACTGCAGGCTTGCAAGAAGAGCCCTTCCTCTCCTTATGCAGGAACCAAGGGCTAGTTAAAATGGAAGAACATACTCTTGACAGAGAAAGCAAAAGTTATTCTGAAGTATTTCTGAGCAACTGGCCAACTCTGAATATTTCCTGCACACTAATGGATCATGCAGCAGGGGCACACTAATGGATCATGCAGCAGGGGCAGCCACAGGGGCAGCCACAGGACTAACTGTAGGTATTATAAAGCACACCCACCATATGTCACAAGGAATTCTGGTCCTTCCAAAACCCTCTCTTCAGGGCAAAATAATTTAACCACCCTTGTCCTCAGCTAACTTATCTACAGTCTGGAGCTCTAAAATATAGACTCTCTCTCCAGTGTACTTTTCTTACATTTCTGCACACGTTTGTAGGCATGTGTGCATGCATATGCATATACCTGTAGTCACACTGCATGCAAGCATCTTTTACTAAAAACTTGTGATAAATGCAAGAGAAAAAGATCACTTTGTTATTTTATGACATCACAATCCCACTGATTATTGAAACTCAGCCTCTGAGACTCATTCACCTGTGTTGGCTCAAAACTGGACCAGCCCTCCAAAAAGAGGTTTCTGGGGCGAGGATTTCACTCTATGTAAAACCACACACAATTATTGTTACTAGAGCTGCTAATGAAAAGACAGCAGCAGATGGTATTCTCCAGGCAGATGTAAGAGAGCTATGCCTCCTCAGCTAATAGAACATAAGCCAACTTGAAACCAGAAGTCCTGTGAAAATATAAGTGCAATCCTAAGCCTGAAATAATAAACCTTCTGGATATTCAGCACATATCTATTTTGGCTGTGCTGGGATTGTCACACAGCTTTTATAGTGTCCTACCACTTCATCTGTGGCTAGAGAAGAGGCAGTGCCTGCTGCAGTCTCTCATATGGATATGGGGGATAAAATGGTTTAGCTACACCAGTGAGGACAAACCAGCACTAGGATACCATGCTACACATTGCTGACACCCCCTTGACACACATTTGTCCTCTGCCAACCAGTTGCACTCAGAAAACATCCATGGATAATTTGAGGGACTATCATGGATCAAAAGCAACTCAGCTCACAGCAGGCAGAAGAGACCGAGCTATTCTGTCTGGGGAGAAAGAGGAAAAGGGAGGAAAGGAGGCAAATCAACCACAGAGAAAAAGCTGTGCTACATCTTTAACCTTCAGGGACAGTAGACAAGATTTTCTCCATCTATTTGCTATAAAAGACAGACTCTCTGAAGTCTACCTCCCAGACTCTGGCAAAGAATACAGATTTTATATTTCCTTCCTTATAAATACAATATTTTGAAGCAGGCATCCAAGTGAACACTCATACAATTATGCCACAGAAAATAAATAAGAAGCAGATACATGAGAAAATGATAGGGCCTAGCCATTGTTCTCTTCCTGGATCCCAAATGCACCTTATTTTGATGGACTGGGATGTTCTTCGTATACAGCTGAAACTCTGTAAAAATGAAGTAAACAGAACAAGACGAAAAGAGATAAATCAGGCCATATAAGCTGTTGTGATGTACATTCCTTTTACAAAATCCTTATACAAAAACTGTCTATACTTCTGAGTTTGTAGCCACTGGTTTTTAGGGATGTTTCCGTTTATCCTGTATTTTTCTTCATCTACCCACCTCCCTCTTTTTTTTCTTTTTTTAGAGTTACTATAGGAAAATCAAAGTCATCTTGTTCTTCTTGGAGAGTGGGCCAGGTGGTCTTTAAAGGTCTCTCCCTATACAAACTCCTCTACAATTCTATGTCTCAGCTACTCTCCTGTATAAGACAAGGTTTACAAAAGGACCCACTGAAAACAAAACCAGGTAGGTTTATCAGCTTTGAACAGATAGCTGAAAGGGACATCATGGAAAACATTTAAATTCTCAAAAAGGTATTGATTTAATGTAAACTAGATGGGCCTCAAGTGTTCAGATAGCCCAGACTCATGTTTTAGGGAACATGGAGAAAATAAATTCAACCAGAATATATATATCTAATGGAAAAAGTGGGAAGCATTAAACTCAGTTCAAGTAGCAATAGGAAAAATAACTTACATATTATGCTAAATTTGTGGACTCGTTGAAATTTCGGAATAGTAAATTTACTTATTGCCAGACACCACCCTCTGAAACTTACTGCAGTGATCCAGAACATAAATTCTTCTCCATATGCAGCCAAATGGAAACTGTATGAGCCTATACACTAAAAAAAAAAACAACCAAAAAAATCCAGAAAAACAAAGAAAAAAATTGTGCAGATGGACTTTTGCAAAGAAAAGCTGAGGATTCTGGTAGAAAGCAGAAAAGGGGCTTTACTGTGGTTCAAAAGGGTTTTTTACAATTATGTTCTTTCTGTTCTCAAACTTCCATCCCTAGACCCTTTCCTTCCTACCTCACCAGACTGTCTAAAGGTCTTCCTTTATGTGAGTGCCTGATATGTGGAAACTTACCTTTGGGAATAGATATACATCTTTCCCTTAGAGCAGATGCAAGTTCTTTCTCAATTTAACTATTTACTTTTATTAAAAACAAAACCAAAAAAAAACCTCACCAAAAACAGCTAAGAAAGACCCTGTTATCAAAATAATACTAAGAAGCTGACAGAGTGAGTTTTGTTCAGGTATCTTCAGGTATCCTGATAGGGAGTACAAAAGTTTTGATGGCGAAGGAGATAAATGTAAATTTAAAAAGAAAAAAAAAAACCCAAAAACCAAAAGAAAAGAAATGAACCAAAAAACTGTAAAACAAATCCCCCTGCACATATTGCAAAATCTAGTTAGGGGAGAACAAAGAAAGAATGGAAGGTTTCAGACTCTGCATTTGTTCCTGGATCACAAATAATCTGAAGACTGTTCAAAAATGATTTATGCTGGATCTGCATCTTGAAAACATCCACTATACAATGACTGTATTCTGTTAAATATATAAGGGAATGCCTGTGATAAACAAGGCAATCAATTTATCATCTCTGTCTTGATAGGCTTCCTTAAATAACTGCAAAATAGACCTAGGCAGTGAGGTTCCCTCCACAGTTAAAGTCCTTGAGGGATTGCAGGAAAGGGCTGGGGAGGAGAGAGGGAAACAACCACAACAATAAACAGTCAGAGCTCCATAATCAATGTGCTAAAAGGAGTTCTGAACTTGATGTGATTGCACACCATTCAGTGCACAGCAATTATGTTTGCTATGAGGATTTCTCTAGAATTTTTTTGGGGCTAAGTGGTGCAAATTCACGTCTTGCATAGGAATCACCTTAAAATAATTCCAGTGGCCATTTGGTATCACACTTCTCTCTGCCTCTAGTTCCATACCAGGGTCCTGCACATGGCTGCAAAAACCAGGATACAATTTATTTACCCTTGCCATCTGTGTAGGGCATGACTGTCATAAGAAATGCACAAATACCTTCTGGGATGAAATTTCTTGGTGGTTATTGCATAAGAGACATATTTAAATGCATACTTTAATCTATATGGTTCTAATCCAGAACTGCTAGACATCAGTCCAAGAGGAATTCTATATTTTGCAGGTCCTTGCATTTAGTTAAACTTTTGCCCAGTTGAATGATTTAAGGGTGCTATTCCCGGCCAGGCCATCCTAATACTCACTCTCTGAACTTCCCTTTGTAATTATCAAGGCAGTGTTAAAAAAACCCCAAACAACAAAAACAAAAAAACACCCAGAATGAAAGCACTTCAACCCCCCTAAACACATCAGCACTGATTAAATGAATATTGAACACATTGTGCTTCAAGTGGAAGGAAGAAGAATTTGCTGTGCAGAGTACCTGGTCTTCTATTTGCTTAGTGTAGTGGAGAGGTAAACAGAAAACTAAAAAGAAAATAAAAGGACACAAATTTCCTGAATTTAATACTTCACAGGCTGAGGATTTTCAATTTTTGGAGTGAGATGTGGGGTGGCACTGTAGCTTGCACAAGCTCCCAAAAAACAATCCTACTCCAAGGAATTTTCTGCCCAGCCAGAGTGCTGCTGTACATGGACTGCTCCCATGTCAGAAAGCGGAGTGCCTTCTATAATTAACAGATAACTCTTCTTTGATAGCATGCCAAGAAAATAATAACTTTGCTACAGCAAGATGTAAAACTCTGTCAAAAGGAGGCATCTATCTGTTTCCACAAGTCCCATGGTGATTAGTTTGGCCCTAATTAACAGCAGCTTGCTAAAGTGAGAGATAATTGCTGGCACACGTAATGTAGATTTCAATAGCTAAAATGAGCAATAACGAATATTCACTTTGAAGCTTGCCTGACAGAATGCTTAGACTACAAAAAGTTAAAGTAGTACCTTGACTACAGCTGATAAATGAGATTCCTTTACTGTCCCCCGCTTTCCATCAGTATTTCAGCACCATCACTTTTAATGCTTCAGGTCCAGAGCTTTGTCTCTTAAAGTCAGAGATTTATGGCAAGCAAGAAATGTCCATATTAAAAAGGTAAAAGGAGATTCAGATTATATCCTTTTCTGACCATTATAATTAATAGCTGGATCTTCAGTTGTAGCTAATTGAAGGGAGGTCAGTGTGTTGCCATGGTAATGTCCTAGCCAAGCAATTTTACCCATTTTCCAGTCTACTGCCCCTTTGCATAACCACAAGTTATAAAATGTTTTAATTGCAAGATTTGCAAATGATGCAACATCTGGGCTGCAGACTTCCATATAAAGGAAAAAGATTAATGGGATTATTAACATATCTGTGCAAACCCTTGAAGTGCTGAATATAATTACTGAACACCAGCATTTTCACTGATCATCTGTGTGACATGTTGGAAATCCATATAACTAAGGAAGAAAATTGCAGATGTGTATTCTTCTTCCTCTATGCCACTAGTAATTAGTAGAAGTGTCATTCTAGTGCTGCCCTGGAATAATAGAGAAATATCTTTAGTCACTTCACCAGAAAAACAGTATAACTTCTTCAGTCATACTGTTGTTTCATTTGATTAGATTTGAAAACAAATCATGTTAGTGAACCTAAAATTCTGATTAGTGATTTTGACCTCCTTATTCCAAAAATGACACAAACAAATAGCAAGCAAGCAGCCTTCCACTCTCTGTATATCTAAACATATTTTTTAAAAAACGTAAGTGCCTTCTAACTAATCAAAATCAGATTATTCCCCTAAAAAAAGACCCCAACATATACACACATGGGATTCTAACACCACTCAAGAATCCTACAGTAGTTGCATGAGAATAAGATTATCTTAAGAAAGGAAAAAAAAGGGGAATATTTGCATACACAGTTAAAATAAAAAAGATGAAAATTTGAATATACAGTTTGAAATATCAACTATGGAGTTAGCGTATTTATATCCTGATGGACTGAGGAAAGTACAAACTTGCAGTCTGGTTGTTCTTCAGAATGGCAGAAGAGCCAAGAGCTCTCTTGCCAAGACAAGCTACAGATTCTGTTCCTTCACAAAAGCAGCAGAAAACTATTTCTCCTTTTCTCAGGATGCAACTGAGAGTGGTCATGTAAAAGGCACGGGTGGCTTCCAAAACTGTGTCAAAAGCATTGGCAATTCGACGTCTCATCTAAATTTCCCCACTTCTTTTCAGCTATTGGAAGGACTTGGCAACATTTTCAAGAGAAATCAGGTGATTTAGGATTACAATTTCCATTATTAGGAAAGGCTTAGATAATGAAGTAATTCCAATTTAGCTTCCTAAATAACTATAAGGCCTAATTTATTCAATAGTCAATTAAAACAGTATAAAATTCAAGGCTCAGTCCTGCAACCAGCTTTAATCTCTGGGTACTATGAACTCAGCTCTATTTAAAGTATAACTTGGGAATTTGTGTTGAAATATAAAATTTATTGTCTGTACATTTGTGATGGGATCTACCAGGTCCATTGGAAATACTTTTCTATGCTTTCTGACACTAAAACCACGAGGCTAAGAGCATTATCTATACCCAATTTAAAGATTGGGGCTTTTAAAATATTTCCCACTCATAAGACATTGCATAAATGTCTCCTTATACCACCTCATTACAATACAAGAACTAGTCATTTATACTGATCTAATCTTAGAATCACTTCTGAAAACTTTGAGGAGGCCTCAGATCTGCTGAGCTAACATGAACTCCTCTTGTCTTGGTGCAATATCGTTGTGAGGGACATGGAATCACTCTGTTCCACACATCTGCAGAACAGCCCCCTTTCCTGACTAGAGAAATCTTCCCCCTTTGAAATACTTCCTTGACAAAAATTACAGGATACTGTAAATCACATTTTGCCTAGATTTTCAAAAGGGATAATTCAACAACTTCTGGACCTTACAGAATAAAGAAACAATTTTAAGATTTCCAACATGCCCGGTGATGTAGATCTTAGTGATGCCTTTTTGATGATTTGCCTGATTTCAAAATGTGGTGGACTGACTCTGGCTGGATCTCTGGTTTCCACTAAGTCCTGTCTCTCCCCTCCTCAGCTGGAAAGGAGAGAGGAAATATAACCAAAGTAGGACTGGGACAGCAGCAGGGGGACATTACACTAACCTGGGTAACACAGCCAAAATATAATCTTCAGAATTCAAAATATAACCTTCAGCTGATGTTTATGTGACCAAGTACAAAGCTCAGGAAGAGAAATTAGATAAAAATCATGAAACACACACAAAAAAAAACTTAATATCAATTTAACAAAGAAATTAAAATTAAAAATGCAATATCAATTAAACTAACAAAGAGGAATGAAAATTATAAAAACAACTGTAAAAAAAAAGGACTAAAATAATTGCAAAAAGGTTTAGAAGATGTATAATGTGAAGCAAAGAACCCTGTACATGTGTTGTTGTGCTCACATCATGATGGGCTACACAGTCATGAAAAGGCCCACGATGGAAGAAACTTATGCCTTGGGCAGCCTCTGCATAATCAACACCTTTTTTTGAGCTAAAGTCTTATCTCACTAATGAGTTGTGCAATTCAACAAAAAGCCTAAATGTTACTACTGTAAGTATATAATATGAGTATGATTTGTAAGGTATTTCTAGAGACAAGAATGTTTTTAATTCTCTGGAAAAAAAAAAACCCAGTAACGATGCAGTCGTGTATGTCCCAAAACCCACAAAGCCCACTTTGAATATGAACAGATAACACACATCCTCTTCCACCTCAAAGAGGTTCCAGGGTAGGTCCCAGCAGATGGGACAAATGTGGCAGATGAAAAAAATCACCACCAACAAAAGAAACCAAACTCTGAGGCATGTTTTCTTCACTGTGCATCTCTGTGGGTGGTACAGGAATATACTCCTTCTTACACAGAACCCAAAAATATAGACCATAATTATCCTATTGATTAATTAGTTCACTAGACTTTTAAATCCAAAACTCAAAGCCTACTTGGAAGGCAAGAGTCCAGCTCTCATCCTGATGTGCCCAGAGTAAAAACAGAATCTCACTGAAAACATGATAGGCTGAGAATTTCCTACCCACCTACATCTCAATGTGAGCATTTTGGTAAGTTCCTTATCCTATTAATTATCAAGTCAGAAATCATTATGGGATCTAATAAACTGTTAATAACAAAAAGCATTTCAGAATCAAATTAAAAGTATAAGAAAGGAAGGGAAACCAGAGACACAGTACGAATTTCTGTGGTATACACCCTTGTATTTTACATTTCTAACACTTGTGGAGACATCTGGAAACCATGCTTGCATACCTGAAGCTTAACATCTAATTAATGAAGTACCAAAAGAAGGAGAAGCTCTGGGAAAATAATGGCTTAAATAGTACCCTTCAATAATTTCCTCTTACAAAACATTCTTGGATCACCAAAAAGGAAGGTTGATTGTTATCTTTATTTGAATGTAGTATAGGTTGTTTTACCTGTTTCAGTAAAATAAAAGAACTAGTATGGGACGATGGGGTGGGAAATGTGGAAACTAGGTATGCATGACACTGATGATCTATAAATGGAATTTTAGTACTTAAGCTTTTTGGTTTCTCACAATGCTTTTGAAAATATTTTACAAATACACATCATAAATGAATCCTAATTTTTTTGCTCTAAATATTTTCTGGGTAAGATTATTGATGATTTTTTCATGTTCTCTTACAAATTTTGATTAGAGGAATAATTACAAGAAAGGAGAATGATTAATAAAGTATCCCTATTCTCCCACTGGCATTTCTGGCCTCATCAAAAGTGTCATTTTTTTGCATAATAGATTGACTCACACTTCAAGTGTGAAGCAACACTTGAAATTATCCATGCACATACTGATACATGTCCATATGTTTTTCCATCATTTCTCAAACAATAAGCCAAGGGCAAAATTCTGGTCCAGGAAACCTTCTAGAGTAATTCTTACACGTGTATTTTCCAACAAATGTTCCATATCATTGAATGCCACTAGACAATAAGCAGCATACAAAGAATATCCACAAACTACAATTACCAACATACTATAATATTTTAAAGAAACTCATGAGGTTTAGCAACAAATACAAGAAAATTAATAATTTTGCTCCCTGTGCAATTCAGATTACAGATATTTTAGGATGTATTAAGAACTGGTGGTTATGCACTTCACATAGCTTAACATCAACTGAAAGTGACAGGATAAAGAAATCCAACAGAAAGAAAGGCTACCTCATCGCCTACTACAGCAACTTCAAAGAAGAAGTAGGTGTTTTAGACTCTAATGGAATGGAAAATAGTTTTGTTTATTTATATTTATAACAGGCAAGGTGTGATATTTAATGATTTAGCAGTAAACATGTCAAGAAGTAAATTCTTACATTCATTTACCAAAGGAACAGCTAGTAGTAGAATATAATGAAAGATATAATCAAAACACATTTTACTTTAAATCAGGCTATTTCAAGAGAACAGAAACAAACCAAACTAAAAATTAAATATTAAATTAAAATTTCAGAACCTGGCACATACAGCAGTGTGGATTAATTGGGAAAATTCATTTACTCTTAGGACTCCCCACAATAGATTATAATGCTTCTTTAGCCCCGTTTCTCATCCTGGTGTTTTGGTTTTTTTCTGAGAGAATGTTTGCTAACTGCAGTTCACAGCTCTCCAGCCTGGCTGATGAGCACTGCTTTTCCCAAGCACTGCAAGGAAACCATGCAAGGAAATCCGCCAGGAGCTTGCAGCATGTGCCCCCACCCAAGGTGGTATGCAGGAACCCTGTGCCCCAGTCACAGAAGGATTTGAAGGCACAGAACCCTCCCATCCCCATGCCCTCTGCCTTCCCTTTTTCCCCTCCTGATGCCTACAGCAGCCCCAGAACCTCGTCAGCACTGCAGCAATGAGACAAGCCACAGGGGAAGTTTAAAAACATTCTGAAGGGTCACCTTCTCCCTTTTCATACTGCCTTAATTAGGGTTCTGGTCCTGCCATGCTTCCTCTGATGACTTCATTCTCTAGGTCACTCATCCCAGAAAATTCAAATTTCACCTGTGCTGGCATGTAAATCTCATAAAGCAGCATTTGCTTCATATTTTGCAGCATTCTCTATTGTGTAGGAGAAAAGTTGCTGCAGGTGCTAGTTATCCTTTAGTTAAAAAAGGAGTCACTGCAACTTTAGAAAAAAAAATCTGGCAGTTTTTTGCAGGGAGTGTACACTAGGTCAGAAATTAGAGGGGCATGAAGTGAGAAGGAATCGTAGTGTTTAAAAACTACAAAAGAAAATGAGTGAGAAAAAAAACTGTATGTGAAAAGACTGTCTAAAGCAAGAATGATAGTTCAGGAGAATTTTTTATTTCTTTCAGCCATTTGTCCATTCCTGTTCAATTATTTCTCAAGGAAAGATCATAGAAGAACAGACTGATTTGGGTTTGAAGAGACATTAAAAATCACTCAGCTGCAACCCCCAGCCATGTGACACCTTCCACTGTCCCAGGTTGCTCAGAGCTCCATCTCAGCCTGGCCTTGGGCAGTTCCAGAGATGAGGCATCCACAACTGCTCTGAGCAATCTGTGCCAGTACCTACACTCTCTACACTCTTTAATTTTTCCTAAAACCTAATTTAAACCTAGGCAAAAAGTTCATATCTCCCACCTGAAAAAATTCACTACTGTTCCCACATATGGGAATCTGCTCTGGTGTGCAGTTGTAAATGCTAACAGATAAAAGAGAAACAGCAAAAAAAAGAGAGATATAATAAAATGCTTGTAAGGCTTTTGCAGTCACACCAGGATGGGCAGAAGCAATGTCTTCCAAATCACTCAATGAAGAGAATTATGAAATCTTTCTGGACAATGTTAGCTTCTTACATTTGAGACTGAATATATCTCATCTGAATAGTCATTTACTGGTAAACTGTCAGCCTTGATTCAAGATTTTCCAGAAGTTTACTTATGTCATGCAAAATATAAGCATTCAAAAAAAACCCACAACAAAACACAAAAGAAACTGGAAAACAAATGTCATGCTTCTCAACAAGGTCACTTAATATTTTGCTGAGGACTACGTAAAAGCAATGTACATATTTGAAATGTCAGAATATTCAGGTTTCTCTGCATCACTAGATAGCAATGACTATTAGCTTTATTCACTGAAACTACCCTATATATATATTAGTCACTTTCTTGTACAAAACAAAACACTCAACAATATAGATCAAGAAGGAAGAGGATACAGACCTCACTGTTACAGCTCAGAAATGAGTTCCTAATTTTGACCACAAAACACTGGCATTTCCATGACCTAAGCAATTCACAAAATTAAATTAATGTTTGAACTCAATGATCTTAGAGGTATTTTCCAACCTTAATGATTATGTGAAAATATATACCTTTACCAAAGCACATGAATCCTACTCTGGGTACAATTGCTCTTTGTAGAACCCTTTTTGAAGAATCATGCAACTCATGAAAAATCTGTCCTGGATTTTCAGGAAAAAAAAACAAACCCAAACAACACAAAAAACTCACCTGACATTTACACGATTACTAGGATTTACACACATATTAGCAAACCCCCATATTTTAAGTTTGTGGAACTAAAATCATCATTTTTCAAACTCCTAGATTTTTTTACTAAATTGGTGAGAGACAGGCTATATGCTTGCCTGGATTGTCCTGTCTGCTTCAGTGTCATATTCTAAAACTGGATTTATTTCGGCTAAAATGGAAGACCCACAATGAAAACACAGACCATATGTATTTGGTCTAGAACAACTACTTACTAGTCTAGTCTCCATTTAAAATCAATGGAGGCACTTTAGAGGGGGCAAGTATATTGATTTTGTGCCCCTGAAGGTGCCTATTTATCCTTCTTGACTAGAAAGGGACTTTAAGTAACTACTTCAGACAGACAGGTTGTAAACTTGTAAAATTAAGAGGAATCTCACCCAAGGCACTTAGAAATAGTGAGTTTTATCAGATGTTTTCTACTCCTCAGTGTATAGAAAAGTTTGGTCATGCTCCTTTCCCTAAAGGTAGAGTGCAAAATTAGTTTGTTTTAAATCCCTAGTGAGACTCCTATTACAAGTAATTAAAGTTCAAGTCACAATCTCATAAATGATAATGAACTTTGAAGGCAGAAGAAAATTAAGTAATATTGGGAATGCAATAATCAGACTGCTTGTAAAATTTATGACATGGAGAATAAAAAAACCCACACCATAGTGTGGCATCAGGGGGTCCAAAATTTTAAGCAACCCTACTTTTTGTAGATGGGAAGCTGTGTTTTTAATTCTCATATCATGCAGCACCAAACTAGCAGCACAAAAACTCGACCTCAACATACTGACTACACCTGGACAGTGGAGTATTCCACCACAACAAATAATTTCTTATTACAAAATGCCTACAGTAGAAATTCTTTAAAAAATTGTCTAGATTGGGAGGGGTTTTTTTTCCTTTTTTTTTTTTTTTGGTTTGGTTGTTGCTTTGTTATGCTTCTAATGATTACTCAGAAGTACTACTGCCAAAGGGGAGATCAGTAGGGTTACCCTTAGCTAAAGATAATTCTGCACTTATGTGCAGTAATGTATTATACTTTATACTCCAAAGAACATATTTTAAAAACACTATCTTCAGCTAGAGGTTGTTTAGTCCTTTTTTGAATAAGAACTTGTTCTTGAAATGGGTCTTAGTGCCTTTCATTGGATGCAATTATAGTTGATAAGTTCCTCCTCTCTTTCTCAAACGTAATTTCTAGTTACTGTTACTTGACACTTTATCTATATACTTCTCTTCCAGTGCAGACGAAAACATTTCAATTTTAACATATTTTAAATTCCATTAAGAGGTCCATTTGAGCTAGTAGTGAACACTGATTTTTTTTCCTCTTCACCTTGTATTGTTCAAAATTGACTGAGAGAGAAAATGCTATTCTCAAGTTCTTTCCTTGCTCCCTGCTTACAGACTGAGAATTTAGTCTCACAGAGGCTTCAAATAAATATTTCTCTCCACAACAGGAACCATGATTTGACTCTAGCCATTCTATTACAGCTCAGCTGACTTGCTCATTTCACACCTGGAGGCAACAGATGGAACAACTCTATGGCAAAAAGCTCCATTAGTTCTTACAATTAAAGTTTATTGAACAGACTTAGGATCACCAAGAATCAGCTTCCAAACTGAGAATAAGTAAACTTACAAACTTGTTTACCATCTATTTCCTAACCTTGGTAAATGGAAGCTGCAGCTTCTATGTTAAGGTTAAAGGACAGCTGTTGTTGAACTTAGTGGAAAAGAACAGAGGAATTGTGTTGCTAGCTAAAGGAAAAGTGAACTGTGTCATATGTAGGTTTTAATATTTAATGAATCTATATGGCTGCAATCCATTATGTGACAATTTAATTATATGACAAAAAAGTTTGACAAATAATATTGTGGTAGGACATCTAATTCATTATTTAACAAAAAAATCAATACTTCCATAACTCATATTCCTACACACACATAGTCACAAACAGACAAGATTTTTCAAGTAGGCAAAAAATCCAGACACCAAAGACCATTCATTTTCTGGCCAGGACAAGTTTAAATTGAAATTTAATCAGGCCTAGCTGGGAATGATTTTTTTTTTTTTTTTTTCAGCTGGTAGATCAGAAATGGTTGCTGCTAAGATGTTTTTTTTCTCTGATAGCTTCCTGAAAGTGCTGTATAACTAGAAGGATTCTCTTTTGTATTTATTGTATTTAACAGACAAAGATGAAATGCCAAATCCCACTATCCTTGATCACACAAAACTGCTATTTGAGTCGATGGGATCACTGGGGTGAGTAGCCAGGCAGGCAAAGACTGTCCTCAGGATTAGTGCTCAAATTTAGACAACCTGACAATCAATAACAGGCAACAAAGGAAGTCCACCTGAAGGGAGGATCATGGCAATGATCTATGGTGAAAAAGCCCTTTTTTCCTCCACAAGTCATTCAGATAAAAGCAGTGCCAAAGGAGTCACCCTGTGGCAGAGCAAAATTTCACCAGGAGAAAACAAAGAGAATGAGGATGCCAGGCAGGCAGAGCTGAAGGGGGACACAAGGCATGAGGAAAGGAACAGGTAGATGTGCACTCCAAAGTCCTGCATCCAGGAATCCAGAGTAGGGGAAATGACTGAAGGGAGCGTGTGAAAGGATACTGGGGATGAGGCACAGGAAAGGATTGGCAGGCAGCAGCTCTGAGATCACTGTCTGTGGTTCAGATAATTAATTTATTAGGAACAAATGCTCCCTCCCCAACCACTCAAAGTCTCCCCACCCCTCTATATGACATTTGTCGTATCATTCCTGATATTTTGCAACTCCAGCCCAAGCAGTGCAACCCAGCATCTCAGTGTTTTCAAGGGAAAATAACCCTAATTTACTTCATGAAAATAATAATTTAATATTTTGGCCCAATTCTGCTCTACTTGCAGGCCATCTATTGAACTTGAATATCCATCATTCATACTCTGATGTTTTCAGGAAATTTGTTTCTTAAAAAAATATTTTTAAAAATGAAAACTTCCTTACTGCTGTCCAGACTACTATTTATGTCAAGTGTATTCGTCACACAATTTAGGGCTGACTAGTTTGATGCTAATGCACTGAAATTTTTCTTTCATTCTGACAACATTATCACTTTAAGAATGATTTCTCGTCGTGCTTTTGTTGCCTTCTAATTTTTTAGCAAATGTATTTGTTATCTCATACTTGATCTAGGGAGTTCCTTCTCCCCTCCTGAATTTATGCAATTATTTTTTCATTATGTTGCATCTTGGCTATTGCTGCCTGGGATGTTGTTTTCTGTCAAGGTTTTTTTTTTTTTTTATTTTTAGTGGAGGTTTAAGGAATTTGTGTGGGCCCATGTAAAAACTCTACTCTTCTGGGGTCCTCTGAAGAAATTATTCATGGTACAAATATAAATATATGTGTATATACACACGCATCCAAACAGCCAAGTTCCAAATACCAGAAAAGGAAAATATAGCATTTATAATTCCTTGGTGCATTAATTACAAATGTGAAGTTTGCTAGCAATACTCTTCACAAAACCTAAACACTTCCATTTACAAAATTTTATTTCCCAAATTTTTAAAATTATTCAGGTCCTAGACCTAGGATTTTAGTTTAATATTTTGTCCTATTTTTAATTGGGTACTACATGTTTTCAGTTTTCTCTTCAATTATATGTTACAGCTTAGAATGTTGTAAATAACCAAATAGAGAAATTATTGGAAGTTTACTGCAGTGAAACATTTTCTGCATTAAGCATACTTCTGACTTTTCAAAATCAGTGTTTGTAAACAGTTTTCTTTAATTCTTTCTTTAATCATTATCTAATCTTGATCAGCCAAATTGAATGGTTCCTAGTATCTGCCTTCTTTATAGTTTAATTAGAAAACCCAACATTATCCAGAGAAAAAAGGTGGTACAAGAGTTTGCCATTGAAACTGTATCTTATGTCTGTAATCAAAAAGTTCTAATCTCTTTTCCATAAAAAAAAAAAAAAAAACAAACAAAAACAAAACCAAAAAACCCCCAAAGACATAGGGAAGCTGGATTTACTTGTAAAAAAAATTCATCTTATGCATGGTATTTCAAGATGAGTAGAGTTCTGCTTCTCCAATCTCATGAAAAATACAGGGTGCTCACAGTCTCAAAAAGTTAAAGATCACTGAAGTAAAAAATGTAAAAGAAAAATAAATTATGGTTTTGCAGTATTTATTTAGCTTTGGAAAGGATTATTCTGAATCTCATATCAAGGGACATATTGTATGAAGTCACACACCCCATTCATAACATCCCTACAAACAGATTGCATCATGTATGTAACTGGATCTGCTTCTAGAACTTATTTCACACTGGTAGAAGCCACTTCCTTTGGCACCTCATCTTGCTCCAAGTAATTATCAACCATCACCTGAACATTCATCTGCATATGTAGTAGGACATTGAAACATTAATTAGCACCTGGATAACAAGAATGAATTCCCACCCTAGACCAATGCCACAGCTGCACTGCATTCCTTAAGAGGGACAGCAGCAGTGTTCCTGTGATCCAAGTGTTAGCAGTTGATAAAGTAAGAGGAATGATGATAATTATCATTAACACTGCTTGAATGCTTAGTGAATGGCATTATGAAAGGCACCAGAATTTAGTTGCTAGAACAAGAATGAAACATTTTCAACCACAGAACACCTGAAAGCATAAAACAAGGCCAACACCTGTGTTTTTGCATGTGCCCCCCCAGTACTAATTGCATAAATTACGTCTCAGAGATAATAAATTGGTAAGTGATCCTGGAACTGTATTTGCTGTAAAAGAACAAAACCTGCAAAATATTAGATGCACTTCCAGACCTTTCAGGAGGTGAAAAGGCAAATTCAAATTCTCAATTCCCTTTCCCAGGGAAGAAATTGATCTGACCACATAAGCTTTGCTAGTAAATCAATATTCTCAATACCAAAAAATATTTACTTAATTGAGCACAGTGATCGAGTAGAGTTTTGTACTTACTGACTGCTGGAGGGGAGCTCACCCTGGCCTGAGTTCTGGTCCCACTGACATACACAGAGACCCAAGGCACAAAGGCTTAAGTAAGATTCGTGTGACAATCACAGGTGATGTTAACCAAGAGGGTGTGGCCAGAGCTCCATTAGACTAAGCTTAACTCCCTCCTAAGCAGTACTAGACCCATCCTAATAGTGTGGGTGATCTGTGAAAAAATAAAGAGTGCTACTTTAGGAAATCTTCCATGAAGATTATTTGTTGCTTCTGGGCTGGAATGTATACTTAGCTAGGTTTGGCTATCAGACCTGCTGATCTCCCATGATTTCAGCATTTTAGCTGGGTGTATGTACCTTCCCTTTCTCTATAGGGATACAATTAAGGTCCATCTGTTATCTCAGATATAAATAATTTGAGGTAATTTTGCATTATACTAAATACAGAAAGACCCAGAAGCTGTTAGTATCTGATGAAGATTGTTATTAAAAGCACATTAGGCAAAATGGCAGCTGGAAATAAAATATCCAAGTCCCTCCAGTGTATTTGAAGGGTGCTCCAGGAATTGAGAACAACTTCAGAAATAAGAGTGCGTTATGGGGTGTCCCTTGAATGCTGATCTCTCTCAAAAGAGACTTAATTCTCAGAGAGAGAGAAAATCTGGGTGAGCAGCATGAGAGGAATCAGTGTGTCCTTGCACTGGAAGGCAACCAAGTGCAGAGCTTTTTCCAAAAAAGTGTTGATGTCTTTCTCCACCTGATGCCACAGACGATTGGAACATACAACAAATGTTTTTAACTGCTGTTTGTTTCTGAATGTTGCATTTCTAGATGACTTAGTCCCATTGACACATTTTTGACTGATTTCTATAAAAACATAAAAAAAGAAAACTGATTTTTGTATCGGAACTGTTTGCTTCTTATTGATAACTGTTGAAATTTTTTTACCTTGTTAGTTAAAAGTTATTCAACGAACCCCTTGGCTGCCTGTTCCTACACAGAGAAAATACAGGACTTGGAAGAAGCTGATCAATAGGAGACCAAATATTTCAGGTACCCTATCAGATCTATCAGTGGCTAAGAAAAGAGTTTTGCTTTAAATATGCTTAGCATGTGAATATTAATTAATATTCTGAATGGACGGTCTGGGTGCATTTAATTCTTTCCTAGAGTAATATTTTTATGCATAGTTTGCATAAGATGCCTAGTTGGAAATTTTTGTTTCTATTCCTGAACTTTTGAAAACAACCTCCAGATCTAAATACTCTGCAATTTTAATAAGAATACCTTTTTTTTAAAAAAAAAATTATTTTATTTTGCTCAGTTCTGTTTCAATGAGATGGCACCAAAGTGCAATGTAGTGTCTCCATCTTCAGACACTGTGGAGGTAAGGAACATATCACTACCCAACACAAAAATAAAAACAACATAATAATAAAATATTAATGCTGTTGAAAGGCATACTCAAAACCATAGCTCATGTTTCATACTTCATTTAGGTTGGTCCACAGCAATTCCATATCATAGAAGTAGTAATAAAATTATATTAGACTTGTTTCTGTTTCTTTTTAGACTGGGAATATAGATCTACTTGCCAACAGTTAATGCTTTATTATCTCTTCTATTATTTGTCCCTTTGTGCCTTGTTCTTAATTCTTCAACATGCTTTGCTATAAGGCAGAAATGGCAAGTAGCACATGGAAATATTTTTTGTGTCACAAGAATGTAGCAGTGATGAAATAAAATATATAGGTAATTAAAATTTTGCTTATGAAGATAAGACATTTTATTTAGTAATTTCTTTTAGACGGTTGCAGCAGGATTGGAAATGAAGGAAGCAACAGTGTTTCAATTAACTTCCCTGAAATTGCAAAGGACACTGGATATTTAATTTGGGCTTTAAGTCTTCTATGTGTGTCTGACAAGCTGACCAATATGAAGGCCTTTCACAAAAATTACTGTATGTATCAAAGTTCTAAATTATTCATATGACGAAATGAAATGATCAACAAAACCACTGGATAATTAATGAAGTTGTCACCTTGACAAGACCAATAATGAGCTTCTCCTTTGTAAATAACCAGTGATTCCTCTACTATAATCACAAAAGCAATTCTGTTGTATGTTTATAAGCTCATATAATAAAAATATCAAGCCTTCAAAGCATTTGGTTGAGTTTTGCCAGTAGTTCAATGATTTTATGTGATTTCACTAAGTCTGTAGGTAGCTGCTATGCGTGTGAATTTACCAAGGAAAATCAAGCATGGTGCAGTGTACATGAAAATAATTATTTTCTTGATAATATTTTTAGGAGACATATTAAGAAGAAACAACAGCAGTAATAAGGTGTGTACACCTACTAAATCTAGTACCATTGTAATATGTGGAATGATCTATGGGTTTCCTATTTTTTAATTAAAGATTCTGTTGGTTTAATCATACAGCACTGCAGTAATAATGCTGAACTGGATAGATGAAGACAAAGGGCATTAGCACAAGGCTTCAGCAAGTCAGATGCTGCAACAGAGTTCCGTCAAGCCCCATCTGTATTGTTGTACCCGAGGCTCCTTCAAACCCCATCTCTACTTCTGACAGCAATGTCCTAAATTGTTTTCAAATCTTTTGTAGAGCAGGCCATGAAAAGCAGCTTGCACCTGTGGGAAGACTCCGGACAGACATGGCAGGCTAAGACTTTGTGTAAAAATTCCATTTTCTTATCAGGATCTGGAGTGAGAAGAAGCAGCTGGAAAACATCTGTTGAAGGCCCAAGGATGTACAACACCCCATCTTTCAGACTTTACCTTCTTAAATGGCTTTTTTTCCCCAGCTCATATTCATAGAGTAGTACCACAGGAACATTTGTGTTTCTGCTTTTCTAGTACTCCGTGCAGCAGGTGCACCTGGGTGAGTTTATCACCTTACATTGCAGTAAGAACCTCCCTGAAAAACCTAAGCACTTGTTCCATTTTATCAAAACACAGAATCATCACAGCTTATTACACCACTCCAGCCTGCAAATTCTAAGTTGGACTGGCCTGTGTCTGCAGGGAGCAGTGTATATTTCTCTTCATCTTTGAAAAATAAAAGAAATGAGAAATGGTCCCAGTGCTCTATTAGTTGGCTGTGGGCACATATTTTCACACAAAATCTGGATACCATAAACCCTCTGGGCATTGGCATTTCCATTTTGGTAATGAAGGCTTTTGGTTGTTATAGACGAAAAGGATCAGAGAGGAAAAGCAGAATATTCCAAATACTTCCTAAGACAAAAAAGAAAAACCTTGCAACCTTTTTTCTTTTTTGAAGATATGTTGTTAAAAATGCAGCTTTTTGTCTTTTTCATTGATAAAAGTCATGTCAAAATTCTAACTCCTTACACTAAACCATATAAGATGAAGTTAAAACTGCAGAATCTACACTGCAATCACTACAGGCACTCCAGACGCTCTCTGTGCTGTCCCAGGAACATCTGCTACTTTCTTCTGGGTAAAAATATGTTGTTTGTAACTTCTCTTCCCTCTACCCAGAGGCAGTGAAGGTTTTCCATTCCTTTTTAACTCTTATGTGGCAAATTTTGTGGCCTTTTCTAGTCCCCACCAAGAGCTGCCCCATGCTGCTCTCACTAATTGCGTGAACATTTCCAGGCCCCCCTGCTCTCAATGTGGTTTATTGATGCTCTGCACAGCAGAATACAAAGCAGACTTTTCCAATATTCACACAGAAAAATTGTAGCTTATTACAACGAGGGAAATCCCAAACCCTTTCTGAAGGAAAATCAGCTTCCAACCTAGAGTGGCTCTAACAAGGGAGACGAGGGACAGGGAGGCAGCTCCACACACGTACCAGGATTTTGGTGCCAAGTTCTTGTGCTTTGGGAATAGGGGAGGGAGCAGAGATGCTTTTATCTTCCTACCTGGGAAGCTGCCATGTGCAAATTAAAAGCTATGGTCCCACTGCACTGGGAACAAGTAGTGCAGGGAAATTTTGTCTCTGCTTGGCGGAGAGGATCCTGTTCCTCAGATCATTAGCTCAGTTTCTATTCTTGCTACCAGATTCTAAAGCAACAAAGATTTTATTTTTCTAAGTATACTAAAAATGCAGTGGGGTACATGCATTTATGATGCAAATTCTTCTGAAATCTAAATATGCAAACACAGTATAAAGCATTTTGAGGGAGGTAAAGCCTCATTGGCAACATCACTCTGTCAGACCTTCTTTGGGGTGCCAGGCCATCTAGTTGCAGTGGAGAAACAGTTAAAGCAATTTTTGCTTGGGCATTTCTTCAAGTTTATTTGTGAAAACATATTCCAAGCATGTACGTTAAACAGGGTAAATTGGCATTGCATTGGCAAATCTGGTTCCATATCATTTGGATCCCAGATTTCACAACATCTTACACTCCACTCTCACCAAAAGCCAAAGGCAGTGTTTTCGTCAAGTGAGGAGGAGTGATATTCTGGGAGACAGGCAGCAGGGAATGCATAGCTGGCTGTTTTTATTTGGAAGTGGATTGCAGGGATTAGGGTGTGGGGTTTAATTTTTTTACAGAGTGCTGAGGGCTAACAAAACCCCCCATTTCAAGTTTTCTTTATTTCTTACACAAAATAATGGTTTCCTGATTGCCATGAGACAGCACGCTAAAGTGTGAAAATACTGTGGCAGCTGTGGTGGTGGCAACACATGTCATTTCTGTGCATAGGCTGAGATTTTTCTCATGAGACTCTTAAATAGATGCAATGAAGCATTCAATACACACAGTTAATATCTAACAGTAATTCCTGAACGTGTTTGTGTGCTATACTGGCAATATCTGGAATGACTCCCAGCTTTTACAAATAAAAGGTAGGTATGACAATATCCTGCTAGCATTGAAATATATCCCAATCAAAACAGAAGGACTGATTTTGTTTCTGTGGTCTTTGTTTGGCATTCCTTATGGAGAAAGTAATTAATACAATGAGGCAGGAGGAGGACTGTCTCGTGGGATACACAATCCTTTCGTAACTTGATTCAATTAGTTTTTCCTAGCTATAATTCTTCAGTGAATGCTCTACCTTCTCTTCCTTGTGTTTTTATTAACTTAAAAAAAAAGAAGAAAAAGAAACAAGAAAGAATGAAGTAAAATGACAATGACACTGTCGGTGTGACTGTAAACTTCATGCTGAAAATTCATCCTTCTGTGCATTAAGTGGATTCCTGCTGGAGAAGGGCAGCTGATCCTAGACATTATTCAGCAAGCTCCATTTGTATGTTCTTTCACTGGAACACATGCTAGTGAGATGGATTATTAAAATCATACAAACCCTAGAGCTCTCCCCAGACTCAAACTCTGCTTTTGTTCTGCAGCTTTCAGAGCATTTCAGAACTAAATCAAAACAGTTGTGGCAGAAAAAAATGGAAGCTTAACTGTGTGCTGGGTGCCATCCTCTCTTAAAAGAGGTGAAAGAGGGGATGCAGGCTGAACACAGGGCTCAGAGCTCACCTGAAATCTTGTGGAGTAACCGTGTTACTGACCTCAGGATGTGGCTCTAGCATCACATTTTTTTATCACTTTTTAAGAATCTAAGGTAAACCTCTTCTCTGTGCCAAACCAATCTCTGATTTAAAAAAATCATGTACAGCATATAAGCTGATAAATAATTGAAGCCTCTATCCCTAAAATTTCTCTGCTCAGAGAATTTGCTGTCTATAGCCATATTCTCATGCTACAACTTCACTGATCCCATTAAAGCCAAAAATCTATTTTACTTCAGCTGATTTTAAAACAGATAGAAAATTATTATCAAGCCTGGCTTGACTTTACATGTGTCACCATATATTTCAAGCTACTTTGCAGCTAATATTAAATATTATATTTCATTGTCTTAAATAACTCCATGGTAATATTCTCTTGTGATATTTTTGTCATGCCTTTTCTGGTATTTTGGGCTCTTTTTTAAGAAAGAAGAAGTATACAAACTTTTTGATTAAAAAAACCCCAGCAAACCTCTAAGATACTTTTCCTGTACCAAGGGCATACAAGCAACTTCTAAATCTAAAAATAATATTCTATAATGGGATTGAACTGTCATTTTTCTGATTTAAATTTATAAAAATCCACATCATAGGAATGCTTGTAATGTTAAATTGGCACCATTCCATTCACCACAAAGGGTACAGACACCTTTCTCACACTTTTACTACCCTCTGTAGCTTTGTGTAGTTCACATGAATTAAAAAAAATCAGATTTTGATATCAAACAAACAACCAAGTGTGGGTGGTCACACTCCAGAAAACAGTAGCTAAGTGTTTTGATAAGCTGCTTAAATATTCAGCAATAATCTTTGGAACTGGGCCCACACAACGGAGTCTTGTGTGTTTGCTTTGTCAACCTCCAAAATCAGGAAGGTTCTGAGCAAAGTGATGTGCAAGGCTGGTTTGTGCTGCAAGTCTAAAGCATTCCTTGGTAATATCTCAATGACTAGTGTTTTTGTAGCCACACTTATTTAATAAAAAAAATTCACTTTTATTATCTAGCATGTCTGCAAACCATCTGTGAATTGATGGGATCTATTGAGAAGAAAAAAAAAAAAAAAAAAAAAAGGAAAACTGAGCTCTCTATGAAAACCCATTGCTAAAAGCCATAAAAATAATAGGCCAAATTTTGCTTCTCTCTGATTTTTTGATCTTGAAAAGCTTCATTGGTTTCAGTGGAGCTACACTGATTTTCATCTGCTACATATCCATTCCTTAGCATATACAAAACTTCTGTTATGTGTCTGCATTTCCTATAATGCTGAAACAGATTTAAAAAAATCCAAACCAAAGACATCCTCCCAAAGCCACTGAAATTGCAATTACTGCTTTACCTTAAGTCTGGTTATCTTTAAAATATACATTCTACTTTTAAGTTTTAAAATATGGTTGGGTTTTATATATCTGCCTAGAATGTTGTTTTAATTTTTTGCTGTTACTTCCAGATGAATCACAGTTAAGAAAGGGAACTCACTAAGGTCTGGAATTTTACCTATTCAGTTTTGGGAGTTTAGTGGGCAGCTGCAAAATAAAATAATGTTCTTTCTTGGCACTTCACTCTTGGAAGAAAAATAAAACATTTCAATGTTTTATGCCAAAGCATATACATCACAACCAAAACTGATAGTGATTTTGTAATCATTCTGTCTATTTTATTGGCATGCTACATTTCTGAGGGGTTTGTGAGGAATGCAACTCAATGCCAAACTGAGCTCTGTCTATGAAAAATCAATGGCTTTGATTGGATTTTTAAAAGGCATTTCAACACAGTACCAATTGCACAGCACTTATGAGGCTTGAAATGCACCAGAGCACAGCATTTCCCATTTAGCAAGCCAAGAAAGTGTCTTAGGCACTGTGGAAAAGTATTGCACTGCATTGTGGAAACAGAATATTCAGGTGGAAGGAAGAGCATCCTTGATCTGCTTCACAGCCATCCTTCCTGAAAGGGCCTTCCCTGAGGCCCATCCACATCTCCTGGAGCTCACATGACTCCCAAATCAGGACCATAATTCTGCATACAGATGTTCATTTCCCTATCAGCTGCCCTATTGAAATAATTGATCATCCATAGGCATTTTTCGCTGGCATACACCAGACATGATACCTCTAAGTTTTTGCAAGAACAAGATCAAGGTGTAAATAGTTTGCAGAGCGACACATTTCAGTTTTAACTGGGGTTTTAAGATTAAAGGTAAGCTGAGTTCCCATAAAAAGAAAAATAGGAGAGGGCAAAGGAAGGTCAAGTTCTGAAATACCCAGTCTAAAGTATATGTAGGAATTGAAACAAGATGTCATAGACAGTATTTGATAGTCAGTAAAAGATTAGCATTCAGGTTCTTCATTTCACAGTCTCCAGCTCCTAGATATTAATGCAATAAATCTTGCAAGCATTAAAATATATGTAAATAGGGCCTTATTTTTTTTCTTAGGTATTGAACCCTTGAAGTTCACATTTTCAAGTTCACTGTAATAATTTCAAGAAGGCAGTTACTGAAAGAATAGATTTTCACTCTGCTACAAGCCCTTAGAGACTTAAAAAAAAAAAAGCCAAGGTGCTGGAAGACTCATGACAGAACTACTGGAACCTGGCTTGTGCAGAAAACTTGCAGAATAAAGTCTAATCCCCTGTTATTGCAGGTGGCCATCTCATAGAATCTGTTTAAAAATAGGATTAATCTCCAACTTAAAACTAATTAACTTTTTGCCCCCGTGACTCCCAGTGGGAGACTTATTTTCCGGCATCTCATGTCTCTGCCACTTAAAAACTTCTTTATTTTCAAACATATATACATTTATCTGTGACCATTTTCTTCCTAACAGCTTCTCTAGTGATATTTTCCCTGAGTCCTTTTCCCATTTTCCCCATTTTCTTTTTCCTGTTGAGGCAGTTCTAGAGAGCAATCATAAAGACTCCTTTTTTTCTTTTAATTTTTCACATTTTGTCTAAGACAATATCTTAGTATTTGGGAACTCTAGTTACTGTTGTAGCTTAAATTTGCATCTCTCCTAGTCTAAGTTTTCTGAACCTAGGTGAAAAGGACTGCACACTATGTTCCTGTGAGAGCCCACCAGTGCCCTGCACGATGTCAGGAATTCCGGTCTCTATCAGTAATATGATAAATAGTCACATCCTAGGGTCTCATTCTCAGGGCTACATCATTTTGATAGGTCAAATATCCTGGTGATGCTCAGAGCAACCAAAAGCTTCCCTTTCTGAGATATTTCCTTCTTATCATAGGTCATGGAGCTATTTCCATGTAATTACTTTGTGAACCTTAAAACTTGCCAGTACATTCTTATTTTTAATACTGAAAATATTAAATATTGCTGATCCTAACTCCTGAAGAACCCTGCTAATGAATGTCTGATTTTTCTAGTTTACCCATTATTATTTGGCTTTCATTCAATTTCTAACTGCTTTACAGTCGCTCTGCTGAAACCCTGTCTTCTCATGCTTCACTAATTACTTCACATCAAATGCTTTAGTGAATATCCAAATAAAGCATGCACTAGAACTCTATTTATAAAATCATTTTGTATAACACATTTATACAACTTTTACAATCTTTTCCCCTTAATGTTCTGTATTTCATATATTTTAATCTCTATTTGTTCCAGAACCTTAACTACACTGATATGCAACCAGCAGGTCTCTTTGCTTTCATATCTCTCCTGTTGAGGCCTTGGTTATTCACGGTTCATCTGCTTGCAGAAGTTAATTTCCTTTATTTTTCAAACTTTGTCTCTCTGAAAATATTTATACTTCCATTTGATTTTGGCTGAATGAAATAATGACTCCTCAATTAGATATCACTGTGACAACAGTTACAGAAAGTAAAATATTTTTAAGATAAAACCTATAGGACTGATCGATAATTTAAGTGAAGAAATCTGTTGGCTGCCACTTGCAAGTTTAATTGCATTACTATTTCTTTTAATAGTAGCAGGATACAATGTATTTCAGGAAAGTCAAGATATTTTACTGATGTATCAGAATTAAATGTTTCCCAATATTTATCTGATTAATAATGCTACAGATGATTCATATCTATATTCAGATGGATCCTCTGAGAAACACCAAAAACTTCCCTGCCATTGAGCTTCCCCAAAGCAGTCTTGATCTTAAAGTGTTCTATTTTATTCATCCTTCCCACTACTCCACAGTCAATAATCATGTCGATTTTTTTTTTTACTCAAAACACATTTTTTCATTTCTGTCTTCCTTAACAGGACATGAAACTTCACTTTCCCTAAAGACAACCCTACCATGCAACACAATGGGGCAAATTGACTTTTTCTGACCATCAGAGCTGAAATCTCTTTTTGGATCAAATACAACCTAGCCAAGTTCCATTACTTGAGGATTTTTGTCATTTACTTTTCCCCTATTCCTTTATTGCCTACCATGTGAGGACCAGATGCCAACTAAAAAAGTGCAAAGACAAACGAGAAACTGAAGCCCCCATTTTAGCAGATCCCAGCCACAAGTTCACTCACAGTACAGACACAGCAGTCCTTCAACACAAAGTTGACCTCATTCTTCTGATCCCACCCAAAATCCTGCTACCCAGGTTCAAGATCTAGCCTTTTGTTTTTAGGTTTTGATCAAAACATAATGTTAAGTTTTTCTGATGCATTTTTCTAGAGGAAATAGTCAGAGCACTATAACTCTGTTCTATTTATCCAGATATTGATCTAGTAAATTTAATACTTTATCTTATCTCTTACACTCATTTTCTCTTCTTGCATCCTAAACTAGATGCAGAGATTACTCAGTCACTGTTGAATTCCTCCTCTCATTCCTTAAATTAAAGATGCTCTTATCAACATCACAGAATTTGGCAGTAATGCTGTCTTTAGACATCCAACAGAAATTATCAATCAGAGATTAAGAGAACTATCTTGTAAGAGAATATAGTGCCATTGGGATTTACCAGTGAGAATTAATTATATTACAAATTGTTCAAAATTACATCGGGAGTCCTAAAGTTTATATATCTATGTTGAAAAAAACATAGTGACAGCAAAATATTATGTTCTAAAAAAACTCTCAAGTGTATAAGAGGAAATATCAAGCTCAGAAATCTGTTAAAAGCAAATCTTCAGGAAAAAACATATTAGGAGTGACCATGTCTGAAAGTTACATTCCGAATGACCTCTGGAGAATGTGTGCAGCTCAAAATAGAGTTAAGTACATGTCATCTAGCAAATGGAACCATTACAGGGAGACATTACACATACAGTGACACAGGAACATATTGGTTGCTAATTCCACACCCCTATTTATAGCTCCAGAGGTGAGAAGATCTCCCGTGTAGAGTAAATGTGCCTCATCTTTGCTGAGCGCAGCAAGGGCCTCTCATTTTCCATATGGATGTGGGAATGGCTTCCACAAAGACATCTCCATTGCTTGCACCCAGCTTTTCACTGACCCTCTCAGGGGTGCCTTAGCAGCACTAGTGTGGGTGGCAGAAATGTGTTCTGCCAAGCATCTTCCAAGGAAGGAAAAGTGAGCTGTTCTAGGACTTTATCATTTAACTTTGCCTACATTTCCATGCCCCAGGATTTGTTCAACAGGTGCCTAGGGCCACACTTTGCTGTGCAGTTAATACGACCTCATCTTAATCTGCTGTGGAAGGCAAATGCAGTCCTATTCTTGAAGTGTCTTGGAAAACACAAATACAAGTACTGAAACTTCTTTATAATTATGCGCAAATGTGATGGAAAATGGAAAGTAAGTCTGGACTTTGTTGAAACTGGTTCTCTTGGTATGTTTAGAAAATAAAGGGTGGCCCCACTGACCACAGTGCTCCCAAGAGGTAAAACAATAGTCAAGAAAAAATAATTGCATATTTGTGGATATTTTCCCTCAGTAGGCTTTCCTTCAAATCTCTTCTGGTCACTGCAGCATTTGGGATTGGTATGAAGATCATGTAGCTTGTCTGTTTTCACAGACTCTTGCTCAGCCCAGTACATCTACAACATCCTGACTGTGAACTGGTTCTCAATTTTGACACTTTAAAGGGAAGCAGAAATGTCACATTATCCATAAGGATGACTGAGACATTTGTGGTTCAACCTGCATTCCAGGGGATCCTTGTTAAAGGAGGAAGGCATCCATTCAATCCCACTCACTATTCATATATACTGCAAAGTGGCTAAAGTAATGATGTTATAAATATTATGCTCATGTATTCAGGCCATGTTATAAAGGGAAGCCATTTTAAGCCATTGGATGAAAAAAGGAAGAAAAAAAGAAAAGAAATTATTTCAGCTGGTGTTGTATTATTGTAAAATTAAGGTGGAATGATTAAAAGGGGTTAACATTACTATTTTATGGATAGATTTTGTTCTGCTTTCCTGAAGGTTAATTCTAAAGTAATATATTTGCTACAGACTATTTCTATTCACATACTTAATTAGACCACCAATTAAAGTGTGCTGTGGAAAACACTGTGGAAAATGCACCCTCTACTGGCTCCTAAAAACATGTTATAGAAATTTGGAACTTTTCTGACCTGTTTCCCTGAAAATATGCCTGGAAGTAGAAAATTAATGACTTCACTTACAAAAACATAGTTCCTTGCAAAAGAGCAGCTAAAGATGCTTTACAGACTAGAATTTATGAAAAGACACAAGGCAGAAGAATGTTCTTTAGGAATAGAAAGTACACTGTTTTAATGAAGAACAGCATGTTGGTGCAAAACAATGCCTTACACATATCTTATTGTGAATACAGCATATTCAGAACGGCCATGGAATCAGTTTGGTAAGAGAAATGTATCCTGTATCTATGATAGAAAACAAACCCTGCAGAGAGGAGGACAGGATTATATAGCCAAAACAGAAAAGTAAGTATGTTTGGAACAAATCAAACTATCACTGATTTTGATTTCTAAAATATAGAGGTATGACCTTTCTACACTTTCTCATTACAGCAGGAAAATGCATTTTCTACAGGTAGCACAGATCTAGTTTTCTCCCCAGCCTATTTTAAATTGCAATAACTGAGCTAATTTCATTCCCTGGTAGCATAAATGGGAGAGCTAGGAGTATCCATTGCATGGTGTAACAGATTTTGTCTGTAGCAGTAGGTTCATATGTTCACTGCCTGCCTATTTTCTACCACAGTGCAAGCACCTTTTGAAATCCACAGGCAATGTGCAGCCACCTGAGGTGTTTCCCTCTCCAGCTGGTCACCTTGGGACAGAGGGGACAGGTCTGGACCCTATGCAGCCAAGCAGCAATTCTGCTTAAAGGAATATTCCAACTCTGGTGGGAATTTAATTTTTCCAAGAGCCCTGCAGCTTATCCAGAAACAACTCCTTATATTTAACAACTTGTGGCCAAGAAAGGATGATAAGAGGGAGCCCTGAGACATGAATAACCCCTGCTGAAACTGGCAGACTGACTGATGTCACTCTGGAGAGCTGCCACATTACGAGGGTACCCTCCTCAATGGGCTGTGCAGCTGAAGATGCTGTCTAATGATGTGTTGCCACCTAATGATAATGGTCTTCATGGAGCATCTCTTTAATGATGTGTGTCACTTTATAATGATAATGGTCTTCTTGGAGACAGACTATAACTTGAATCTCACAGCCCCACTGAGGGGGTTATACTCCAAACATTACAACTCCTGCCCATGACCTCTTTGAGCAGCCTGCTCATCTGTGGGTAGTCATCAGAAAGAGCCTTCAAACAGGAAAGATAAAATTCAAGTGAGAGGGTACAAGCCTTCCTCAATTATGGGGAAAAATATTCCACAAAAGAAAGATTAATGTACTTATATAATATTTTTATATAATTTATATGCTCCTTATATATATATTCAAAATAATCTAGTTTTCCTCCACTAGGCTTGCTTCGTCTACCTCAAAAAGTACTTAAGCAATCTTAAATTTCTTTTTAGAGCAACAACATGTGGTTTTCAGCTGAAAGAAGAGAGTAAATTGATAGGAGCATCACTGCAAACTTGATATTTTGTTTGTTGGAAAATTATGGAGCGACATAAGAGATCTTTTGTGCTGATTTCTCTCCTCCATTGCTCAGTGAACATTTTGGCCAGATGTAGAGGAAGGCTCAATAGTTCCCAGTACTTTTTGCAGATTCCTAGTTTCAAAAATAACAAAATAATTGTAATTAGCAGAACTTTTGGGCAGTATGATAATAAGAGAAATTGCATAGTTCACAAAGACTTCCAAGTGAGTTTAATTTGAAATGATGCATGCCCTGTCATTATCTTTAAAATTAAGAAAAAAAGAAAAAAAGAAAAAAGAAATAAATCTAACTCAAACTCCCCCACCACACCCCCTCCCAAGCCTACAAACAAAAAAAAACCCCAACACTCAAGTCACAACAGTTAATTAGATGGAGGAAAAGCCTTGCAACTGAGCTTTATCTGAAATCCAGCATCAGGACTGACACTGAAATCTACCCATTTTCTTACGCTCAAATTTGTATTTTCTAATGTTTGTAGGTTTCTTCCCTCCAACATAAAACTGAAAAATTAAGCTAGTATCTGTAAGGTTGTTCCACAGCATTTTTGTACCAACCACATACAGGAAAAATAGCACTGGACAATGTATGTAAAATAAATGACCTGAAGTAAATAAGAAGTGACCTTAATTGCTGTGCCTGACACATTTCTGAAATAGTGTGGTCATCTAATAATGCATTATTTCAGTTCCATGATAATATTTCTCTAACAAGAATATTCAGATGACTCCTTCAATATGCATAAGTGTCAATGGAAATTATACAGGTAATCTAATAGATCCCACAGTTCAACTAAGACAGTATTAAAATGTGGACATGCTTTTCATATTTTAAATACCTTACCTGCTTATTCAAAGTAAATAGCATATCTAATTATTAAAAAACATATAGTTTTCCCTTTAGCTCTATAGGAAATATAGTACAATATATTTTCATATGAGAAAAGAAAATATGTGTCTCCCTTCAAAATAGATATTGTAGTATGCTTTCATATGAAATTAAAGACAGACACTGGAAACCAAGAAAATGAGCAAAGATTCAACTACTAGCCTAGGTACTGTAAGAATTTTTCAAGCTAAACCAAAATAAATTGGGCATCAGTGAACATCTGTTCCATATTCAGTGTAAGTCCTTCTCTTAGTTTACTTGAATAAGATTAATTTCACTTAAATTTAGACTCATGTACCAAAGACAACTACACCTGAGTTAGTCATCAATGTCAACTCCATCCTTACCTTTATTTTTCCTTCTTTTTGTCTGTTTAAACGTTCTGCATCTAAAAGACATTCCTTAGCTTGCAATAACAACTTCAATAGAGCAACTGTGTCAGAAAAACAAGTAAAGCCCACAACTTACTCCATCCATGGAAAAACTCAGACATTCTAACTCTTTTTAACATTAATCTGTTTTACTCATGAGAAATTCACTTGAAACTTCAATTTCTTTCCTGTTGATACATAAGACCAAATGAGAGGCTAAAATGTTCTGTGCAACCAGATATAGCCTTAGGACTGCCTCCAGACTGTAGATGTGACTGTCAGAAAAGCAATAGAAAAATCTATAAACTGACCAAATTCAATCAAGAACTATTGATAAAGAACCGCATATAATTTAATTTTGCTTATTCACTTTTTAGGAATTAATAACACAATTTCAGTGATGATGCCAAAAATGAAACTTGGTCATTTTGCATTTTATTTCCAATGAAATACCAGCAGAGCTTAACAAACTCAGCATTATTCAGTCTAAAACTTCAGCATTTCTACAACATAAAAACTTTAACTTAGACAACCACTGCAAATAAAATCTGTCTTAATTATATTTTTCCTCTGATTTTGGTCTACTTTTATATAATCACATCACTCTCTCAGAAGTATTCTCCAATATTCACTGAAAACAATTCAGGAAATCCTCTTAGTAGGATTTTATTATCTAGATAACTTATTTTCAAAAATTTTAAAAAGATGCCATAATAAGTAGATAAGACATCAGGTTTCTTAACTGCATCCTGATTTTGAAGAACTTCTGTGATCAAATGCCAACTATTTTTGACAGATTTTGGAGATTTTAAGAGAGACTATAACAATTCCGGGTGAATGTATCAAACTGCTTGCACATCAAAATGAGTCTTTGCTGCTCTAAGCAAATAGCTTCTAAAATTGGAATTGGTAGAGTAAGAGTTTTATGTCATCTGCTGTTGCCTCCTAGCACCTATTTTATTGCACATCACCAGAGGGAGCTACATTTTGCAAAATTTTAGTACTGCCTCGATGCTCTGAGACATGATCAGCATCCCAAAATACTTCCAGCGTTTCTTGAGCAGAACACAGGTTCAGCCTCATTCTCCACTGGGTCAGACCCAAGAAGTGCTTTAGGATATAAATGGTGCACTGTTTTCTCCCAGTTTTCAGCAGATGTCAGTGCTGATAGTTACTAAAATGAGTGTCACAGCTAAATTGAAGTCTTTTTCCAGGGAGGTGGGAATTAGCTTTTCCTGCAGGCAAGCTGAGCCAGTGAGAGGTGCCTGCTTCGGGTGCCCATGGGAGGTGGAGGGGATCATGTGGCCACTTGCTCTCCTTGCTTGCCCACTTCTAGAGAAAAGCTGCTGGCCAGGGCTGCTGCAGGGAGGCCAAAAGGTTTTATTTGCTTCTGTTTTCACAGGCCTGCTTCTCACATGAAGGTCAGCAGCTGATGCTCCCCATCCCTGGAGAAGGTCAATGAGGTACGGTGGCAGACAGCACTTCCATAGCTCCCCTGACAGTAACGTAGTCACAGCCAGGGGGTTATAGGGAGAAAAATCCTCTTTTCTGCAGAACTGATCTGCTTTCTCTTCCTACCCTGTGAATAACTCAGCTCTCACATTTCATACAGCTAGTCAGGAGTCCAAGAGGATTTTCCAGTAAATCACTGCTTTGCCCTCCTGACACATTGGGACAAACAACCTTCTGCTGCAAGTGAGGCAGAGGAACAGCCCTGAGCTGGGAAAGCTAAGGCAGATTAGGCACAGTGGACTGGAAAGGTAGGATAAAGTTGGTTGTTTGCCAGCACATAAGCCTAGATGATACCTGTAATAAACTCTTATTTTTACAGGCCACCAGGGCTGATGGAAATAAATGTATAATTGAGTTAGCACACATACACTGGTTACATATAAGCTATCTATGTACAAACTCACCTAAATTTTTATTAAAGTTCAGTTTTATATATTGATTTCTATACATTCAACTAAGTGTAATGTTTTATTTTATTTTTTTTTTTAGTAAGGAATACCATTGCTTATTTTTCTTCCTTATTTTTATATATTGGTTTAGATTTTGGTGTAATAAACACAACTCATCCTAAAATATCTCCACACAATATAGTCTTTAAAATATCATTGTTCAGATCCTGAGGTCAATAAGCATCTGTATAATACTGTTCAAAGATTTGGTCTATGAATGTTCCCAACCTAAATAATTTTTTTTCTCAGGTGTCAGACAGCAGCCCCCTCCCTTCTTTTCTAAATTCTCATATCCCCTCCTGGGTTAGTGCAAACCCACTTATACTATTAGCCCCCACCTCAGAGTGACTAAGAATTATTTATTTCTATATAATAGGCTTATGATTTGTTTACCTTCAAGTTTTATTAGATCCCATTAAAAGTTGAGAGGAAACAATAAATTCTCTCACATGACTCTCTACTGAGATTAAGTGTCACTATACAAGCATGAAGAGAAAAGTTACTCCCAAATACAAGAACTGACTCTTGCCACGCAGTGACTAAATCCTGCTTTTACTCTTTTCTTCTTCTATATGTGCTATGAAGTTATTCTTGATATTTGTATATCCCATCATATAACTGAAGGAATAAAGCATATGCAACTTGCCAGAAATGAGGACAAATACACTAACATAAAATTGGCACAGACCACTGGAAAATCAAATCCCATGAAGAGGCATGACTTGTCATATGAATAGACCAGAAACAGGTTCCAAACTATATCAACAGCTTCCACTATAGAACCACGGGATCATATAGGTTGGAAAAGGCCTTTAAGATCATGAAATCTGATCATTAACCCAGCACTACCAAATCCACCGCTAAGCCATGTTCATCAGTTCCACATCTACATATCCAAATATTGCAGCCTTTTGGGGTTAAGGAAAGGTAAAGTTGTTGCAGCCCCTTTAAAGTACATGTACAACTACTGGTTAGATCCTCCACCAAAGAGTGACACACATCTTAAAACTCTGGCCACCAGAAACAGTTCTGAAGGGTCATCAAAATTTTCTTCCTCTCTTCCAGTCTCCTCTCAATAAAGACCGTGGAAGACAGAACTACAAAGAAGATATTGCATTTGCAGATGTTCCAAATTATTAAAAAAAATATAGAAGTTACTAAAGGAACCGTATGTTATGGTGAATACAATCAGTCTCCACAAACCTTTCCCTTTTCAGAAAGATGAACTCTTCAGCTGGTAATACTTAGACACCATATTCAGCATCTTCAAGTCAGATTTGTCCATGGAGTAGGAGTAATGTTTGAAATCCTATACTGATGGTTACCTAATGCTTCCATCACTTCTGCCCTATCCTGAGATCTTCAGTGAGCCATGAGCTCACTGGACTGACAAACACATGCTAAAATAGAGCATGACAGAAACTGGTAACTAAGAAAATTAGCAATAATTTTCATAAAAGCCCTCTGAGAAAACTTTAAAATTTTAATCTAAAATTTCCAGTTCCACAAACACATAAACTTTTTTCCTCACAGATGGAAAGAATTAAACCAAGAAAATCAAACTAAGTCAATAATTAAAGCAACATTAGCAGTAAATTGACAGTTTGTTCAGTAATGAAAATCATCAATTGCCAACTGAAATGAAATGCATTATTAAAATCATAATGAGAGTGTAAATACATAATGCTGCATAAAGATACAATCTGAAGGAGTTATCCAGTATAGCAAATAATTAACCTAGAATAACAGCAGCAATACAAAACAACTGGGACCTACCATGGGTTGTGGATCAGCAGAAAAGGGAACACCTGTTGACCTTTTCTCTGCATACTGTTCCTGTGAATGAAGTAAGATGTGCCATTTTGGGATAGCTTGCAGGGAAGTGAGCAATCTAGCCACCGCAGGCACAGAGTAAAGACTAAACCTTCCCACCCATAGCTCAAGTTGTGCAACTGAGGCCAAGAAGCCAATTTTTTTTTTCCCAGCTGTCATCTGTGCTGTAAACCACAATGCCTTCCACCCTATCAAGGTCCCTACATTTAGGAATTCCTTCTGGTTCAAGGGACTAAGATTTTCCCTACTGAGAAGGTATCAGGCAGAAGATAGATGTGTTCTTCTATTAATCAGATCTCTTTAAAATTCACATTCCCCTTCCTTTCCCATCACTCTTAGATTCCAACTAATTCATTACAACAAAAGGCTATTGAATTAAAGTGGATCATTGAGCAGAGCTGCAGAAAATGCCATAATCATGAATATGCTAAAGGTCTGTGTCCTTTGCACTTCTCTGCACAGGTGTGGTTGTGGAAAGCAGATTCTGGGAAAGAAATGCTGTAGGAGGCATCATGACAGTCCCGTTTGGATAGACCAACTCTATCAGCTAGCAGTGTTTATCAGCTAACATAAAAAGGCAGCTTGAAGTTAAAATAAATACAAGGAAAAAGGAAGAAATAAATCTGAGATGACCTTCTGAAGTGGACAAGAAATGGTACGTGGAGGAATGAAAGAAAAAGAGAGCAAAAGCAAGAATCTAAAAGAGGAAATCATGGAATCACAGAATGGCCTGGGTTAGAAGGGACCTTAACGATCACCTGCTTCTGACCCCACCACCGTGGGCAGGGACACCTTCCAGTAGACCAGGTTACTCAGTTGCTGAATTTAATGTCATAAAGGTGGTAAGATTTAAAAAAAAAAAAAAAAAAAAAAAATTGCTGGAATCTGTATTTATGCAGAGACTTACATAAAGGGTAACAAAGACATAATCAAGAACACAACTCTGTTAAGAAGCACATGTTTTCATTAGTGAGATAACACAGCCCAGTTATACTGATCTGTTTACTTAGGGCTGGTCTTGTAAACCAAGTTTTGGAAGACCCCACTGGAAAATGAAAAAAAGGAATAGTCACATTCAATCTTGATAAGCAACTCCCCACTGAACACCAAAGGGTAATTGAGATCCTACAGCCAAGTTCAACCTGAAGCCAGCCTAGAAGTAAGAGGTGGGGAGGACTGAGAAGGGTAAAAATATTTAAAGTATGTGCTATTTGAAATAGGAACAGGAGGAGAGTTTTATGAATGGACTGTGTTGGAAGAAGATGAGACTACAGGTGGCTCACCACTAGCAGCATCCCAAGCAGACACTCTTTCTTAAACATCTTATTAGAGGCATACTTCGTCCACATAACCAGTGCAGTGCGCTGGTAACCCTTGGCAGAGCAGGGTGTGAACTGCTGGTCACAGAGGGAGCAATAGGAGTGCTCACTGTCATTGAAGCCCTGCTTGTGCAATCCTAATCAACACCAGCCTCAGAAACTCTGTGGGACAACAGCTCCTGTGATCCCATGGCTCTGCAGTCTGAGGGAGGCAGTCCAGAGACACAGCATGACTATTGCTACCCGGATAACCCTGAGGAACTGCACCTCCTATGTAAATTCAGATCCACGTCTCTAAAAATGTGCTGCCCTACTAATTTCCTTACTACAACCATCTCTGCCTCAGTAATTTTCATCCCAAGAGACAAGGCAAAGGTTCAGTATTTGAGATGTGCTCAAAATACGTGTTGCTGCACTGGCAACTTGCCAACCACAGAGAAGATATGAATAACCTGTGACAATAAAGGGGTAATATTATGTCCTTTGAAAGGGGCATTTTTCAAAAATGCCTCTTATTATTTATGACCAGATATAAAAAAGCCACCAGTTAATACAGTTAATAAACCATGACAAGTTTGCTTTAAATGAGTGGGATATCTAAATCCAACATTATTTATTAGGCAATATGATCTTTTCTTCGTATTTATCCATCAAACTTGGCACCAGTATTGCACATGCATTGTGCAAAGTGTCAAATTAAAGTATTGCTTATAAAAATAAACATTAGTTACTGAAGTGATCCAAATGCTTGATTAGAATGTCATTTAGGGAAGCTAATAAATATTTTTAATAAATCTTTTGAACAGAAGTGGGAAAACATATGAAAAATTTTGGGGGTCACACCTCCTTGCTTTTCCTTTCTCCAAGCAAACAATGAGATAGAGAATTAAAGTGTAAAGAAAAACACATCTCATGAGGGCTAATAATCCAAAGATCACATTAGCTATTGTGGCATCTCTCTTACAAACAGCAAATGAACACACGGACAACCAAAAGGACCTCTGCAGCAATTAGAGTGCAGGAAGTCATGAATGGAGAACGGAGTCTCTCTTTGGTTTCATTCCACACCATAATTTGACTTGCATTTTTCAGCTGGAGCAGGCTCAGTCTCCGTAAATGCCCGCTCATTAGGCACTAAAGACCTGAAAAATGCTGAGAATGATTCATCCTCAGAGGATTCAGACAGGAATAAAGACAGCCAGTGGCTTCATCACTTTTCAGGGAGAGATCAGGATGGAGCCTCTGAAAGAGATGTTGGATAAAGAGGCAAATTACTATATATTAATAGCAGAAAGTTTATCTTCCAAAGCTTGGCATTGTGGTACATGTGTTATTTTGCCTTTTGCAGCCAGAGAAGATACTACAAACACAAAGTTATGTACTCTTTAAACACTTAAAGCTGACTTGATCACCTTGGACAGGGTGATGAAGTAGCAGGGGGAAAAAAAGGAAAAAAAAAAAGAAAAAATATCCTGTTCTTAAAATTTTGGGTGCAATTTCTCTTCACACTGGGACAAGGAGAAGGAATTTCTCCTATGGCATTAAGTTTTCAGAGGAGATTGATTTGAAGTATAAATAATGAACAGAAATGAAAAGGGTAACTGCAGACACAAGCTGAGAAATGCACCCAGTGAGCTCACTGCATACAAACTATTTGCTACTGTGATTATTAAATATATTTATCTCTATTGGAAAACAACGTAAGTACTTACATGGGGAAATTGTACAGTCTCTAGCCAGGATGAAATGTTTTCCTTTGAAGTTATAAAAGTTATAGAAATAATAAATAGTTACTCAATAAAAAAATTACAGAATTTTATGGCAATATGGGAAGAATTTTGTTCACTAAGTTCAACTTTTTATTTGGAAAAATAAAATGGAATCAATGAATAAGCAAAAAATTTCCCAACAGAAGAAAAAGGCAATATTCCATTGCCAGAAGGGTTACAAATATGCTCCTTTAAACCAACCAAGTAACAGACCAAGCACAGTCAGGAGCCTCACCCCACTGCAGCTAAACAGGCAAAGCTTCACCATTAGGAACCAGTTTGGGGACTGTTTCTGAGACAGCGGTCAAACTGCTGACTAGCAGAATGTGATCCAGTATTGCAGCACGCAAATATGTGCTAGCTTAAATTTTTAGAGATACTTGCACAACTGTATTTTAAATTTCTACAAATTTGTGTGGTTTCTGTGCAACTACATAAACTGAAAAGGCAAATAAAGTAGCTGTTCTTCACATGCAGGGCTTCTGGAAGCCTTCGAAATTACTTGAAGAATGCAGTAGTAGAGTACAAACACACTTGGATACAAGGTAAGCAAGAGGAATAATAAGTATTTCTGGCCCATTATCTCAGATTCCAGAACAACATCTGGTCCACATAAGATTACCTGTTTATTATGTCTTTAGATTAAGTAATTGGTTCTTAGGCAGAAAATATAAATAACCTTTGATTTCTTGGCATTTATCCTGCTTTAAACATGATCAGGGAGTAGTTAATGGAGATACACATTTCATATTGATAAAAAGCCATATCAAAAAAATCCAGAACACATTGAAAGACTCTATGGATATGGTTATTTGAAACAGAGCATGTTGATTTAGCCACAGTTCTCATTAAAATTAGCTGCAGGCAGACCCCTAAAAATCACTGCATATATAGGAAAATCACTGTAAATCACTCCGGCACTACAGTCAAAGAGGTATTCCTAAAAGCTCTCACTAAAGGAAAACTCAATATTCTTTTGAAAATTTGAAAAAAGGGTAGGTGCATTACAGTGTAACTCAATTGGTTTTAGTGAAGCTCTGTGAACATACAATATTTGAAGCCCTTTGCCACAAAGATGAGCTTCCTTTCCAGAAAGACACGAGCAAGTGTGAAAGGTTATGAAAATATTATTAAAATGTAAGTCAAATGAAATTTGATGAAAGTTACTGAAAGCAATATTCTTTACAGAAACCAAATGACAGAAAACCCTGTTTTACTATCACTATTCCAGCAATGAAAACCTGATTCTGAGTTAAATATTTCTCGGGGATTATCTCAAATCCATGTTTTCTTGGCTAAACCTGCCAGGAAATCTCTGCTCCTCCACTTTACCATAATTTATTAAATCTAATGCAATGCATAACTACTATGTAGTCAGACTTCATACTTTGGAGAGCTATGGGCAGTGCAGGGGGGTTTGTTGAGAATGCAATTATTACACAAAGCAGAAGGAAAAGAGCAGAAATTACTTCCATTCTACCCCATATGTTTATTACTTTGTCAAAATGTTCTGCTGAGAAAATTATCCAAAATTTTCACTGATCGCACCATGATCTTATAAGTAATTTTTGTTTCACTTTCTATGTAAGTCTTGGAGAAGATCAAAGTGGGAAAACTAAAAGGGAGGGCCTAATACCACAATTTACCAGGAATACAGCTAACAATTCAGAAGTTGCATTTGACACTTTTACTGATGGTTGCCTCAACTCAAATTTGGTAAAATTAACTGAGGTAAAATTAACTGATTTTATTTGAAGACAGATTTTCTGCAGATAGTACCACAGAATTTGCATTTGTTTCTTGTGGTTTAAAGCTAAACTAAAAAAGAAAAAAAAAATGCAAAACAAAGGTCAGCAATATTTATTAATAGCAAATAATTTGCAAATAATAGCAAACATTTAATAGTACCAAATTGTTGAAAAAAAATTCCTTATCTCCTGGTAGTAGTCATACGTAACCCATCTCTGCTGTTATTGCCCTACAAGTCACTCCTTTTCTAATTTTCCTGACTTTCTCCAGACAAACTGAAACCCAATTTTAATATTATCCCAACTAAAGATTGCCTATGAAACCACTGGTCCAAAATGACACTTGGCTGTTTAGGGTAGAGACAGCACAGGGCATTATGAAACTTCACATGGCTTAATTTCACAGATGATTTTAAATACTTCCTTTATGGACAGAAAACTGAGTCCTGACATTTTCCTGTGCTGAAGTGATGTGGAAAGGTGTGAAAAGCTCTCACGTCCTCAAAATTTTTCTCAGTGTGGGAGAAAAATCTTGGCTCCACTATGGTGTTCAGCACGAGGTCTGTCTGAGAAGTTCAGTGCACATGAGTTGAACTCTGGCAAGACCTTGGCTGCTCCAAGCTTAGTTTCCTCACAGGAAAACAACAAAAAAAAAAAGTATTCCTCCCTCATTTATCAAATCATTGACCTATCTGTTCAATCTTCTACAAGGCAGTGCTTAACAAGAATTTGATTCTTTGGACCCGTTCCTTCTTGGCACCAAAATAATTTTAGGATATCCTGGCAGCACACATTGGCTCTAAGTCCATTTTGACTCACTGTGGGACCTTCCTCTTAAGAGAATCCTCAGATGACTTTTGAATTGGTCCCTTAGTCACAACCAGCATACCAACACCATGGTCTTACTGGGACTTCTAAATTATATTAATTTGTGTATTTCCAATTCCTACAAAAAAACAACCCATACAATATTAGAGTTGCCATTGTCTTCCAGTATTGCTGTATTCATTTTTGTTTTTAGATTTATATTTTATTAAGCACGTCATTCCCAATTGGAGATTCTGTCCAATTTCTTTTGTTCAGATAACCTGGTTCATATCTAGACCATATCCATAGTTTAGAAGTGAAAATGTATTCCTAGAAAATGTAGGTTTATCTTTTCAGCAGGTGATCTGAACTTTTTGAACTGAAATACCAAAAAACCTATATTTCACTGGTTTATTTAGAATAAGCCCTGCCAGTCCATAATACATTACAGAAATGTAAGAAAGCCTTCCAAGCCTATCTGCCTTACTATTTATTTTTATTGATATATGAAAAATGTAGCAGTTCAAATTTCAGGGTCTCATATAATTTTTTTACTTCAATATCACATGCAGCCCTCTAGGTGTCTTACTAATCCATTTACACTTTTACCCTTGGCATTTGCTTACTGGTAAAGCTACTGCTGGATTTTTAAAGATTCAAAATTGCAGATCTGTGCAGTAAGTAAAACACAAACAGGGGTAGCTGCTATGGAAAATACCATTCCAAAAATTTCTATTATCTTTTTTAAAAAACAAAACAAAAACCAAACCCTAAATGTGCCTTAAGATTATAAACTTTAAACTATCACATTTTGAACATCATTGAATTTGTGTATTTTTTGTATCGTTATTCCTCAATCTGGTGAGACTACACCATTACTCTTTACAGCGCTGCTTCAGGGTGTTCACACTTCAAGCTTAATTACTGGCTGCGACTTAAAACACCTTTACAAAGGTAACTCTGAAAAGCCCTCCCTTTTCTGTAGGGTCTATAAGAAGCTGCATTCCATCTCACCTTCGACCTTTAGAGGGCAGTGCTCCCTTTGGATACCCACAGATATTCCAGAAGGGCATGATGATTCCATTACCCGAGAGAGGTAAAACTTGGTAGCAACAAAAGAAATTTCAAAGGACAAGACAATTTCTTGCTTTGCTGATACGGGGAAGGGAGCCCACTCATCATGTGCCACACACTGGGTGGACCTTTACATTTTGAAGGGCAGCAGGGACTTGAGGTCTTGTCAGTTTGGCTTTGGCAATGACACTCCTGCGGCTGCTGAGAGGAGAATATCTACAGTGGAAAGGGTAGAGGGAAGTAGTCATAAAAATGCATCATACTCCTATCCCCAGTTCACTGTCATTTTCATGCAGACATTGAAACATGATCAAGGCCAGCATAGCTTTTATCCCAGCTATCAGCATACCTTGAAGAATCACTGCTCTTTACAGAATTACAGCTGGTTTTCCACAGGGTTAAGGAAACTTCCCTGTGCGACCATTCTCAAGACTCTGGCAGCCACACTCCCAATGTCACAGACTGTCACTGCTGGGACTAAGGCCCCTCCACAGGGGTGGCTCCAGTGGCCCAGTGGGTCCCTGCTGCACTCCCTGCACACCCCACCCACAGTCAGGCCAGGTTTCCTCACCTGCTCAATCCCAGGATTTCCGTAGCAGAGTCTCAGATGTTTCATTCCATAAAGCCATTTATGCACAGTGCAGTAACACAGAAACAGCCTGAGCTGGTGCCT